>QVRM01000027.1:0-5000 GCA_003439945.1 Dermanyssus gallinae
GTGTATCCCTTCCCCGCAGCTGGGTACTATGCTGGACAACGCCTCATTTCGCATGGTAACAGCTCTTTGAATAGGTGCTCCGGTTTTTGACCCCTACAGTTGCAACGCATGTGGGACCACAATAACTAAGGAGGGACTTAGCTGCATCAAAAGCTCAGGTGGAGTTTCTAGACACCCTGAAATCAATCGAATTACAAGAAAAGCCTTACGCAGGGCATACCAAGCACGCTCGAGCCCAGATTAGGACTTGATGACGACTAACGACCTGACGGTATAACAATCCCGCTATGGGCTAACGGCAAATGCTTAGTGTGGGATGCTACAGTGTCCTGCACAGTGGCTCTCTCCTATATATGCCACGTTCGCTAGAAGCGGAATGGGTTGCCGAGCGCGCGGACGATGGGAAAAAACGCAAGTACCAAGAACGGTGGGTTATACCGTAGTGCCATATCTACGCATAGGAACCAAGAGATTCATCAGTGAGCTGGGCAGACGGATTACAGATCTCACAGGCAATAAGCGCGAAGGCGAGTTTTACGGCAACTGCTGTTGCTTTACAGCCGAAGAAACGCCGGCTGTATTGCCAGTTGCATGGAATAATATTTAGAAGCTAGAAGAAGACAAGGAGTACACGTTCACACCTTGAATAATAATAATAATAATAATAAGCAAAGGGTTGAAAATCTCATCGCGGAAAGCGCCACAGACGCTGATAGGGCCAGGCTGCGCGCCGTCTCCTCTAAAGGGGCGGGCGCATGGCTCCACGCCATACCCTGTGCTCGGATCGGGACACTCCTAGATGACAAATCGGTGAGAATCGCGGTCGGACTTCGTTTGAGGACGGACCTTGTGCACGCTCATACCTGCGTCTGCGGTGACGCCGTCCAGCCGGATGGACGCCACGGCCTATCCTGTATCGTCAGCGCAGGCAGCTCTAGTGGCCTACCGTGCGTCCTGGAACCCGTCGGACTGGATAGGGAAGGCGGAAAGAGACCCGACGGTCTGACCTTAACCCCGCTCGAGAGCGGTTGCATGCTGGTTTGGGACGCGACAGTTACTGACTCATTAGCCCCTTCAATGGTTAGTGCTGGCGCGGCCCGGGCCGGATATGCTTCAGCTCTCGCCAAGGCAGGCAAGGTGAGAAAATACCAGAACATCGGGTACCCGTACGGGTTCTACCCACTTGCCTTCGACACACTTGGCGGGCCGGGCCCGTCCACTCGCGGTTTGCTACAGAAGGTCGGGAAGCGACTAGGTCTAGCCAGCGGTGATAAGCGAGCGGGCGAATTTCTCAGACAGCGTCTGTCGCTGGATGTGCAACGGGGCAACGCGGCTTCGGTCCGGGGAACCCTCCAGAGATGGTTGGTTCCTACATTGGACCCTTCGTAAACGTGCACACGTTCGCAGAGACCCAATTGTCATGGTCCCACCGTCGGTGATTAATTACAATGAATAAACACCAAGAGTTAAATTAATAATAATAATAATAATAATAATAATAATAATAATAATAATAATAATAATAATAATAATAATAATAATAATAATAATTTCAATTGAGTAATTACATTTATGTCATCAACAATCATTGACATCTCCCATATCTAGCTAGATCTCTGCCGATAATAATTGTTTTGTGGTTATATTCCTCTCTCTCCGTGCTCGTTTCGTATATTGTGCGAAGTCATTGTTTGAGCCAGCTTGTTTTATCTCTGTGCCCGTAGATCGGATGATGCTCTTCGGATAGTATAACGAGCTAATGTTTCTGGCGTTGCGCCAGACATATAACTCGTTGGTGTTGCTGTGTTCTTCAGAATCACCTTGTTTGTACTGTAGCTGATGCTTGCCGCATACATTGCCAGGCTCGCAGTGCACCTCAGCGCATGTTACATTAACGGATACGCAAAATATATACTGTTAAAGAGTTTGAGCACAACGTACGTGCGTTTAACCAAATGCCGTTTGATCGTGCCGGGCTTAAGCGCCCCCCCCCCAGAGAAAGCTTTGAACAAAAGAGATAGCACCGATGAGAGTCCAGCGTCGTGGGCTGAATTCTGACACCTCAACCAATTGTCAACGCATGCAGCTTGCAACTGACTTTCATCTATTGTCTTCACTGAGCTTCCTGATTCTTCTTAATACGCTGTTAGACTCTTTCTACGCTGGTTGAGGCAGTATTGGCGCCAAGACTCGAGGACGTAGTCTTTGAGCGGGAATAGGCCGTCGACACATAATATATGGCGCCACTTCTGTACTAGTTACGCTGTCGTTGATTAGTTTGCACTTCTTCACGATGCGTTTGGCTATCCCTAAGCAGATCCTCACGTTTCCGTTAAACTAAATGCCGTGAACTTGTCACATATCGCTCTTGACATTCTTTACAAAACATGAGAGGTCGTTTACTATATCGACGGCTAGCTGTGCTTCTCCTTGTAGCGTGTTTTTCTCGCGCGTTTTGACTAGTATGGCTAGGTCATCTGCGTAAGCGATCGTCTGGACGCCCTTCACAAATTATCAGTACACAATTTCCTAATTGTGTCCCCGCAAAGAGAACAGGCTACAATGTGAGGTACAAATTGCCACCTATATAATGAACATCTGGATGGTAGGGCACGGCCTCGAGTAGGCGCCCGAAAAAGGTGAGGCAATTTTCCTCATTGGCCGAGAGAAGCATGCAGACATCTGTTGATCTGATCATAACGCTCTCGCATTCGATGTTATATTGGAAGCAGATGTTGCAACCAATGACAGCCGTGGCTAACATTTGGAAAGGTCTGTCTGGAAAACTAGTCCAAGCTATGCCAAATCCAATGGTTTATCGTGATACTGTAGATCAAATGTTCAATCTGCACATACACAATATACACACACTTTTCGACAAGTTCAACACGCAGTGGCACGCTAAATAATTGTGTTTTTAGGAAATAAGTAATGTGGAAACCATCTTTACCGCTCAAGTTCACAGGAAATATATATATATATACATATAGAGAGAGAGAGAGGGGGGGGGGATAGCGGGGTGGGGAGAGTGAGAGAGAGAAAGGGGAAGTTACGTAGTAGACAAAATACAGGTACTTTAACAAGTTCTTAAAACGAAAACCAAGAATTTTCCAAATCTTGTTTTTATTTTTTTCTTATTCGATATACTCCCCGAGAAGCTCAATACACTTTTCTCACCGAGATTTCAGAGCATTTATACCTCTTGAGTAGAATTCCCCGTCTTTAGACTGAAAGTAGGCATTGACAGCAGCCTTAACCTCTTCATTGCTGGAAAAACGCTTTCCACCGAGACTATTCTTCCAATGTCCGAAGAGAAAATAACCAGAAAGGGCCAGGTCTGGAGAATAGGAAAATTGTTCAATAAATTCGAATCTCAGTTAAGCCAGTTTTGTCGATGCTTGCCGGGCCGTTTCACGATGAGTTCTTGCTTGAGGCAGTCCAACAGTCTTGCATAATATTCTCCCGTGATCGTTTTACCGCTCTTAAGGTAGTCGACCAGAATGATTCCGCGTTAGTCCCAAAAAATCGTAGCCATCATCTTTCCGGCCAATGCCGTTGTCCGCACCCTCTTCGGAGGTCCTTCACCAGGTGCACACCATTGGCGAGATGCTTCTTGGGTCTCGGGAGTGTAGTGATGGACCCAGCTTTCATCGACTGTCACGAATCTGTGCCAAAAATCCGACGGATTTTTCGACATCTTGGCCAAATTTCGCTGTGAAGCGGAAACACGCGCGTCTTTTTGGCCTTGGTTGAGCAAATGCGGCACCCATTTTGCTCTGAGCTTTTTCATCTCCAAGTTTTTGTGCAGGATAAAATGCACGCTACCCAAACTGATCCCCAAGGCCTCCGCTATCTCCCTAATCTTCACTCGCTTATCTGCGGCAAATATTTTCCGCACTTTTCCCACGTTCTCCTCATCAGTTGCCGTTTTTTGGGCGTCCTGAACGTAGTTCATCCTCGGTGCTCCTGCGACCTCTTTTTAACTCATTCATCCAGTTGGAAATAGTGGCAAAACATGGCGCAAAGTCACCGTACACCTCGTTTAACTCAGTTTTCACTTGGGTCGCATTCCAACCTGTGAAATAAAAATGCTTAATAACCACTCAAAAATCTTTTTTTCTCAAATTTTCAAAATCACGCCGATACGTTGCACGGGAAACACGATCAAACGAAATCGCAACGGCCAATCACCATAATATTTTGACTGCTAAAAAAAAAAAATCCTTTCGGGGCTGACTCTCAGCCAAGATTTAACGTCCATGGGACTGCTTTTCGCATTGCTTCATAGACGGACCCCCATAAATATAAATGTGCAACGGTGGGGCTCGAACCCGCGCACCTATGTGTCTCCTCCGGTCGCGAGGCGCAGACGCATGCCACCACGCCACCGGGCTCGACGATATTTTGACTGCTAGCAGTCGAAAAAAAATATATGTATATATATATATATATATATTTTTTTTTTAAATAATTCCAGGCCTATGGATCATCACACAGAGATGCACTATTGGCGACGCTCAAGCATTGCGACGTCATACGTTGGACGGTGCTGGCCGCATATTTGTGCTTGCTCGCGACGTCTGCTTTGCTCGCTGGTCCTCTCTTTTGACTACCGTCTAGAAGAACAAAATGTGCTAACCTAGTCTTTTAGAAATCCTAACCACGGCATTAGAAATGTCTTAGCTATGCAACGCTTTCTTATTGTACAGGTAGTTCAACAAGTTCTTAAAATGAGCTTTTTAGAATTCGAATTTTGGCGCGCTTTCACCGCTATTGGAAACGGCAATTTTTCGACTGCTAATATTTTGACTGCTAGCAGTCGAAAAATTGCCGTTTCCAATAGCGGTGAAAGCGCGCCAAAATTCGAATTCTAAAAAGCTCATTTTAAGAACTTGTTGAACTACCTGTACAATAAGAAAGCGTTGCATAGCTAAGACATTTCTAATGCCGTGGTTAGGATTTCTAAAAGACTAGGTTAGCACATTTTGTTCTTCTAGACG
>QVRM01000027.1:10000-23361 GCA_003439945.1 Dermanyssus gallinae
CTTCAATCCAAGTGCGTAAGAAGTTCATAAAATGTTGGTAGTCTTGAGCGGATTCAAAAATAAAATCTAATCCAGTAAAACAAACAAATGCTCTTAAGGTAGGTTTTATGAAAGTTAAGCTTTTTGCCACATTTTCTAGATCGCCGCCATTCACAGCCGCATCGAGACCGGCATAAACAGCTCTACCGATGTGGCCGATCAGCTACATGCAGACGACCCCATGGCACGTACAACATCGTCAACGGGCCGCGCCACAACCAGAACATGAGCTACATCATCATCAAGACTACGTACCGACCTGCGGGGGCGACACCGCCGAAGACTATATATGCATCGAGGGGATGCCCAGTTAATCCGACCAATCAGCGACGTCGAAAGTCCGGGAAGATTTGAGTCATTACTAAAACAATATTATTTTACGAACGCCGCGGCGACCTGTTCAGCAAATTAATAGCCCGGGAGAAGGATGATCACCACGCATCCGGCAACGCTATTGGTTAGACATTACGCTGTGCGTTGTCACTCATCGTTCCGAGTCTCTCGCGTTGTAGTGACCGCCTGGCTGAGCTTGCATTCCCCATTTGACCTAGCGTAACCAACATCGTTACAGTTAGTGGCGATGCAACGGCGACGCAATCAGTTCAACTTCCGGTGGAAGCTGGTGTTCAGGACGTCAGAGGAAAAGTTTTAATGATTGAATCCTGCGGTACTCTGGCGGTCATCTGCATCTTGGTGCGCTCGTTTCTCTCTCGACTACCTTTTTATCCCAACAGATATGGTAGGACACATTATTTCGCCGGGGCGTCTCAAGAACCACTTTCCTTTGGGCAGTAGTACTACCTCCAGCTTCCAGAAGCTTACCGTACGAAAGATCCCTGTGATCCCTTGATACAAGTGAGGAATACTTTTCAAAGATAAATTTCATTGTTTCTGGCGGTATTTCATCCAAGCTAGGCGCTTTTCCAAGCTTGATCCTGTCCACCGCAGCCACTAATCCGCCCGTAGTGATCTTGGAGACGTCTTGTCCGTCTTACCATTCGGCAGAGTCTTAAGTTCTGTTCGTACAAAACGCGGATGCTGTAGGAAAAGCGTGTTGATCACCCGAAGATCACCCCCAGATGCTTACTTTTTCCTCCGCCCATCCATCTCCGGCTGATCTTGTACGGGTTGCCCAAAGGATCCGAGTCTGCCTTCTCGAGCAAATCGCGCTAACAAGCTTCCTTGCTTCTGCTGATCTCGTTTCGTAAGTAGCCTTTTGTTCTTCTGTACTCGATGTATAGGCTTGCTCAGAAGGCTTACGTTTGCCCTAAGACGTCTAACAACCGTTTACGCATATTATAGACACCTTTGCTACGGTTGCAATTTAGCTGCAAAATGCTGACGTAGTCTTATCTACTGGTCCACATTTTCGTGGCTTTGACATTGCGGCATTGCATATCGGAAGAGCTATAAGCCCGATTTAGGCGTCCACGCTTATCCCGCAGGAGTTGCGGAAAACCTTATGCGTCCATGGTGGTGCCCACGCCAGTTTGACTGGGTCTTTGGCCATCTCCATTATCTAGACCGGGTCCGTCTTGCAGGCCGCATCGATCATTTTTAAACGTTTTTTTGAAGGCACACTTCTAGAAGCTTCCTTTCTATTCGGTCGACCTATATATTTTTGTAGGACGGCCTTTATTTTTGCCAGCAGAGAAATTATTATTTCCTTGATAATTGCGTGTGCGTTTTGGGTGACAATGACCTCGCTGTACGCAGCCTTAACCATAAACCTAAGCTGTTTCAGCGATCCATTACAGTTGGCGTCAATGAGGGTGCTATAAGGTAGCACCGTGTTTGACTGATTGTTTTACTCTTTTTCCTTCTTTCCCTTTTCTGGCTTTATCACCGTTTTCTTCTTTTTTCCTTTATCTGCAGCTTCCTCTTCAGTCACGACAGCGGCGTTCATATTGGCGTTTATTAAAGACCTCTTCCTTTCATTCCCTTGTTCAGCAGCTCCCGAAAGGACGACATAAATTTCATTTGTTCGACCATTCTACCGTGTATCCACCACATATGGTCTATCTCAGTCGATGGCAAGCAGCTATATCTGGTTAAAATCGCGAGATAAATATGGGCCGGGGACTACGAAAACAATATTGCGTTCGGATCAGCGCGCTGGGACTAGCTCGCAATGCCCACTTGGTGGATCTCCTCACAGGTCTGCACTGGGTGCGCCTGTCAGCACTGTTCGCCGAACTGCCCGCGGAGATGAGATGGCTTTGTCTTTTCACGCACACAGCACTTGGCTAAAGCGAGAGGACGCTCAGCTAAGCCTACACTGTTAGGCACGGCGAAACCAAAATTGCGGCGACCACGCGCCTTTGTGTTACTCCGTTGCAGGCCTACACGTGCAAGAGCACCACAGAAACGGAAATCCACGTAGCTCACCAAAGCCTACTTCAATCTGTCCTCGTGGCAAACCTTCCGGGGGTCACAAATTTCACGAAAATTCTTCAACATTTTTTATTTTGTGCATGGTGCGCTCTTTATCACCAAGTCTATCTGTTTCGCACAGAGAAACGGACGAAGGGCCTCCCGTACAAGCATTTAGCAATATCTTCCGGGACCGATCTGACATGCCTCCGCAACGTTCGCCTGCTGCGCGAGACTATCTATCTTTGGAGGGCTGGACCCGGGCTCTTGTACTGGTCCTCGCTGGCACGATAAGCTGGGCCACTCACGTACTTTTCGGTCCAGGTCCTCATGGGCCACGACTATTTTAAACCTATATGGTGCGGATTGGGAAGTGGCGGGTGGATGCGTGACAATTGGACGATGTCGACCATACGGTCTCGTTCTGCTCCGCCCCGGCCCGGATCTGCAGAAACTCGACGAACGTGGATCGACACGGATCATATGATGGAGGATACCGCCGCATGGGTGGCAGGCGTCTATTTTTAGAAGCTATTATGCACGAGAGGACGCGGCTGGCGAAAACTCGCCGCATTTGCCATGGAGACTTGCCGCGGGAGCCATCGGGTAGTTAAGATGAGCTTGCTCTGCAAGAGTCTATCACAATCAACCCCTCCGTAAAACGGCCCGAAGCAATGTCTTGGATGCGTGAGCTGTGGCCAGGACGAGATCCATGAGAGCCGGTTGAGCACAAGGCTCTTTTTTCACGGTCTAAAAATAGTGCCACACAATTCCAAATGGCGGGGTGGAGAGAATTAAGGTTTTTAGTGGTGGAAATTCCACACCAGATGGTGTTGCTTGCCAGTACCGATACTTAACGCATTAGCATTTACAAACCTCCCATGCCAAAACAGAACAATGATTACGGGGAGGCACCAGAACCGCAAGTGTTGGCGGCATGCAAGCCGCTGCTAAGCTGCGCAATCTAATAAGAGTAAGCGCAACTGTGGGCAGGATCGTTGAAAGTTTTTGCCGTCAGGGTAAAGGCGGATCACTCACGTGGTACTCGCTGCGCGAGGCCCAGTAATGCTGCGTGGAGGAGACCAACAGTTATTCACGTAGTTTTCGGTCTCCACAACTTGAATTTTATTTGTCATTGTCGCGACCATTCTTCGCGGCAATTTTTTCTGCCGTTCATGTATTCAGATTCGCTTCTAAGAGTCGGGGCCGATTGCAGTATGAAAACGAGCTACGTACGCCCTCCGGTACTGCTCGCTGATGGCGTATTATTCGTGCCCATTATAATCAATATCGTCGCGGACTGATGAAAAAAATTGAAAACAGAGACTGTAATGTTCTATTAAGAAAGACATTTTGGATACGAAAAATGCCGGGTAGGTAGTTAAGTCAAAAACCTGAATCGGGGTCTGATAGTAAAGATATTGCGCTGAAGAGAGGCCCGGGTATTGCCATCATAAAATATTGAAGTACCATAGTTGTCTGCTAACGAACGCCCGCTAAGCCGATCCCCGTGACGCAGGATATAAGTCAGTCAACTTTTTCTCACGCTACAGTACGTCGGTAAGAGGCACCTCTTTAAACATATAAAAGGTTGTATGGCACAAGGGATCAAAATCTCCTATGTACTAATGACAAGTGCACGCAATTATGACAGGAGAACAACATTACTCGCCATAAAATGAGGGACCAGTAGAGATTTGCGTGTGCCCACTATGGTTACTGCTGGTTAGTTTTAATTTGGACATGGTACTAATAATTTCGTAAAATATTGTTAAGTGTTTTACGTTATTTGTCTGTAAATAACTTACTTGTGCCCTCTAGTTTATTGCATCGATCATCGCACCATTGAAGTTTGCTGAAAATTAAACAATATTCTATCAGTTATAATCACAACTAGCCATTCTATACACCATGCAATGTTAATGTGTGTAATACCATACATTTACCAATGTCTTGAGCTGACTGGTATACCAAAACAAAGTAGATCTTGTTTTGACACTTTAGGTGGTACCAAAGGTTGTTAAATAATGCAGATTTGATAACTTGTTAATTAAGTTGACCACGATAATTTTACGACGAGCCAGGTCTGGTAACTTAAAGCAGTGCCTTGAAAATGAGAAAAAAACAAAAATTAGCCGAGATAAAACAGTCATACTTTAGAGCAGCCCTTTTTTCTAGCACTTTGTTCGAGTCAAAAACGGCGCATTCCATCAAGAGCAATTAAAATACAATACGGCAAACAAAATTACAATTGATTCCTAACATTTTAGAAAAAAGCAGTTTTTAAAATACTCAACTCCTTGCCATCGATCTGGTAAATTTGGTTGACTCTTGTCGTATCGGTATACACCCGGTGGGTTTCCCATTCGACAGCGTTCTGTCCCGAAAGGTACGTATGCATACATTCCGTCTTTCGAAAAACCCAATGGCCTAGCTGCATGATCATACTTGGCCAAAAATTTGTCGTAGAAACTGTACCCATTCCACAGAAAGATACCACAAACGTGCATATAACTTTCTGCTCTAGAAAATATCACTCGACAGCAAATAAATACTTACTGTTTCTGTTTAACGATTATCAACCAAACTCTGGATTGATTATACATCATTAAATAAAATGATGTGTATCGTCGTTAGCTGTTTTTGGACGTCCTTCACAGGTTTGTTGCACAGATTGATATGTTCGGTTCCAGATGCTTCGTACCATACACTCACTTCTTAGGCTGTTCACTGATCGATCGATAACCTTAGAATACACAACATTTCTGTTGGAAACTGTATGAACTGTTTGTAACCCAATTTGTAGATATGGCTGTTGTGCCACTGACATGATCGTGCTCGTTACTTTTTCACATTTGTCTGTGGAAAAATCGACTCGACTATTCTAAGCAAGGTTGGCGCTATCCAGTATTGGATTTTTACTCACACTACGCGCGAAGATAGAACAAATAACATTAATGAGTAGCACCCACCCCTAATAGTTATGAAGATACTTATCAAGTTAAAAGTAGGTCTTGGTGACAGCAAAAGTCAAATGTTAAGTCTGGCCTAATCCGCTCAATGAGAATGCAGCGGGAAATTTTGCCGATACTCGTCAATATCATTGTTGATGTCTGCGCGACAATCATCCGCGAATCAAACACGAGAAGCAATTGTTTAAGACAAAAACAAATCATATTTCATGGCACTCTTAAAAATGCAGCTTAACTAGAAGTTTCGCGGATTCAGGCCTACATCTTGATAAAAGACTATTTCATGATACTTCGTTATGTGAATGACAGTCGGACGTAAAAGAAGGTTTTAAAGAGGCTAATTAACGTATAAGCAACAGAAGCTAAACGGACTCCTTAGGTGCAACAACGGCCGTGCAAACGCTTACATTTAGCAGACATTTACTAGATGGTATACGGTTCTAACCAGTGACAATTTCTGCTTGGAACGAGCAAGCTACTTACGCTCCATTAGTTATGTCTTAACCGCTGATCACATCTGAGGCAGCGGACGGAATTAACCACGCATACTTGAGGAGGGGTGCAGCGCCTGACGGGACCCGCAATGACGAATGGAATTCAAGTTATTTAAGTATCATTAAGTATTATATATGGGCTATATTTGGGCTAATTAAACAATAATTAGTAGATAATCCACTTGTGTTGGATAGGTTTTCGCCCGACCGGGGGACACTACTCTTTTCCAATTTCCCTGTAAATTCCTCTGCTTGTGGTGGAGGAGAGCCAGTTTTGTATGAACATTATTAGCATGCGTTTAGTTACGTATATACGTAACTACACGCCTTGACACAAGCGCGCATAGCCCATTGCTACTTGTTTGTGGTTCTATGGTGACCAGTCGGTAATGTAATCAGGAAGCTACGTCTCAACCTAGTTACTACTGGTCAAAAAGCAGTGGTAATGATAACATTCAGTTAAACTCACTGCTACTAAAGTAATTTCCATTATGTCTTCAAATATGATTCGATTAGAGCGAAAAATGTGATATTCGGTTGGCGCAATGTCCGAAAAGTTCGGAGAGATGCGAAGAACCTCCCATTCAAGCTCCTGAAGTGCGGTTTTGACAACTTGGACAACATGAAGCCTAGCGTTGTCGTGAAGCATACGTATGGTTTGACACTGCCGATCGGGTCTTTTCAGTCGAATAGCCAAGGTTACGCGGTGCAGTTGGATAATGTAGGGCTCTATGTTGACCGTGGCGTTCTTTTTGAGCATTTCCTAATTTCCCATTCCTTCCCAGTCCCACCAAATGCAGGTCATTGTCTTTTTTAGGTGGAGATCCTGCTTGTTTTTAGGCTTCGACTTATCTTCTGGAGCCACTCACTTCTTTCTTTGCTCCATGTTGACATATAGGCACCATTTCTCATCTCCCTTGACGACTCTGTACAGAATTGTTTATGTCGGCGCCAATGTTTTTTGTAATAATAATAATAATAATAATAGACGTTGCAGCACATGTCTTCTTTCATATCAGATAATATGTTTCCACATGAAGCACTGACCTACTTAGGTTCTGATAGCCACGGTTAATTTAAGAGCTGTAGTACATGGTTAAGATAAGGAGGGCTAATGGTGACACCTGTGTAATGTGCGACCCTGGGGCGGCAGACGGTTTACCCAAATAGAAAAAGCATTCCAATCAATATTTTGGGGTTACACACTGTTCTGCGTTGCGAGTCGCTTCAAAAAGCAAGATTCCACGGGTTTGGCAGTTGGCACGACAGAAATGTAATTTGTTGTTGTAAATACTTTGTTAGCCAGGTAGTGTGCTTATAAATTAAGTTAATTTGCGTGCGCCCATTTAACCGCCCGCCAAGCAAACGACCCAAAACAAAAACTCAACGAACATAAAAGGGGCCACGGCTTTTAAAGCGATGTTTCACTGGCACCCTAAATGATTGGAGAAACTTGCTCAAAGAGCAAGTTTATACTACGAATAGCATCCACTGAGGGAGCCTGAACCGCAAGCGCCTCAGGAACGTGTCATGGAGGCCCTTCACTTACTTTCTTTATTTAGTCAGACGGGGCTCCTAAACAGGAGAACAAGATACAGGTATACATGTGAGTTTGCCAACGACGAAAAGATTTTGCAAATTCGAATGTACACATGAAGGATTGTTAGAATGAAACAGCGGTGCAATAATGCCTCCACAACCTTAGTAATGTGGAAGCTAAAACCAAGATAAGGCGTAATGTGTACGTTCAGGCCAGGTGTATAAGAGAGAGTCGGTAAAACTTGGTCGATAACCTAATAGCCGAGGTAAAGTATTTCATATGTTTCAATACTACGTATTTGGAGGGTGAGAAAATCATGCCAACAATGGACCAACATTTACAGGATTTAGAACGACAACCGCCGCTGCAACAAAAAATACGCAAAAGAAAGAGTCATTTCACCGATCTACTAGCAAGCTTTTTGATACACTGAACCTTATGGATTATAAGTAAGAATAATAATCAAACGCGAGCTAGCAGCGACTATGAAATTCGCGACTCAGCGGTATAATAATAAAGAGTTCACAAGAACCGTACTGCGTCGGCAAGACTTTTGGCCTGCTATGTATCTTTGTTTCAACGGGCACAGTGCGTGGGCAGCCTTATTTCTTTGAGAGGACTAACAGTTGCAATTTTTTAAAAGTTTGCGACGCCACGGCAGCAAAGCTTAACTGCAAATGAGGGCTGGTCAAACGCAAGATCTCACGTACTAAGCCAATATGGGAGTGAAGTTGTCGAAAAATACTTTTTAGTCACTTAGACGTTGGGTCACTTAGCAAACATTTCAGACTGCACAATGCATGGCTTCATCACTAAAAATACAAACGCGGCGGCTGACGACAACAAGGTGAGAACGCAGAAACGACTACAAACCGTTTAAATAATCGCGGTCTGCTAAATATATTTGTTACAAACAAAATACTTCCATACCATTTTAGGCTCACGTCTTCGTTTAGCCAGATGCAAGAATCCTATGATATCGATTTTATTAAGTTACCCGCAATATGCTAGGGTTTCCGTCTGGTATTCCGAAAGAAGCATTTTTTTTGTTTTTGTATATACATTATATTTTATTTGCTTAAATACTTGAGGTAACAATTGTCTCCTTATGAACGTGTACATCGGATAAAATAAGTGAGTAAGTCCCCCCACTGCCTCGAATGCCAGAGAGCGAAAATCGTGGGGGTAGGTAATACTGGCATACTTTCTGCACATATTTGCCTCCGCCAACATAGATGCACGACCAGCATGTTCCGCTCCCGCACTGACCATTGAAGGGGCTAATGAGTCAGTAACGGTTGCATCCCATACCAGCATGCGACCCATTTCAAATGACGTTAGTATCAGTCCGCCCGGTCGTTTTTCCATCATTCCAACACGAAAGCTGTCCCCAGGCGTAGCCCCGCACTAATCCGAACAGTGTCGTCATCTAGTAGAGTGCCTAAGTGAACACTAGGGAGAGCCTGTAACCAGGCCCCGGCACTTTTGGCAGAGACCGCCCGTAGCCTAGCCTTGTCAGTCGTAGTAGGGGCTTGCTTAAGTAGACGCACAAATGTCTTCTCCTGCAGTGAGTCGACCAGCTTTCTGAGAAAGTGTGTCCGTGGGTATGAAACCGCACAGAGACGCTAATCTCTCGACTAAGGCTGCCAAAGTGTGATCGTAGACACTTTTGCCTGTGTCGTCCAGCAACCGCTTGGCTTTTTGATGCCTGGAACGTGGAGGAGATTACGGCAGGCCCAGCCAACGCTACAGCATCAGGCAATCCCAGTCCACCTAAGGACATGGGAAACAAAGCCTGCAAGCCTGCATCGGGTAAAAGGAGCACCTCCAGTGTTTTCAAGGTCCATTTGTTAGATTCTCGAAGGTTCTCGGCCAAGTCGAAACAATTGGCCCCTCTAAGCAGGTGCGTTATCCGGGCCGCCGAAAAACATGATCTTAGTAGGAATATTCCGCGATGAGATCCCAGCGACGAAAGACGGCTGACGGCTACTTCAAGCTTCTCTCTCCACGCGTCTAAAGCCCTAGGTAATCCCTATTAGCAGAGGGGAACCCCGAGGAGCTTAATGTCGCTCTTTTGGACGATCTTGCAACCGGAAAGGAGATGGCAAAGCTCCGATATACCCGGCAAGATCATATCCTCGGGCCCCGTGACGTAGACCTTGCATTTCGCGGGATTTAGGGATAGACCACTCACCTTCTCGAAGTCCCGGACTCTGCGAATATCATCGATTACTATAGCTAGGTCGCCTCCAAGCACACCGTCGTCCAGGTACCAGGCAATTAGAGGACACTGTAGAGAGTCTATCAAGTCTATCAACAAAGGCGGACCTAAAGGGTCTCCTTGTTGAAGGTCGGACTGCGAAGATATAGTGGCGTGCGGCAAGACCAAATGCGACGGTTGGGCGTAAACCGAATGTACCTGGTGAAACATTTGCAAAGCGTGGCATTTCACCACGTTTAGCAAGTGGTCTCTTCTGAGGCTGTTAAAAGCATTCCTAAAATCTAATTTAACCAGAACGGTCGGGCCACTGCGGGAGTTTATAAAGGCGCGGGAAGTGTGAACTCCGATCTCCGTACCGCCAGTAGTTGCAAAGCCCAGCTGATGAGAACCAATTGTTGAGAATATTTCAGCTTTGTTGGCAGCGCACCCAAATTTTTAAGCCAACCTTCGGAGTGTAGACGAGCATGCTATCAGTCGGAGAGAGCCGATTTTCTTCTTGAGAGCAACAGTGTCTAGGAAGTCCTCTTCTTGTGTATTTGTTGTTGCACCCAGGGCAGGTGATCCTGTTAGGGTCCCCTTCAGAGTCATCCGAAACTTTTGTGGCCTCGCTAAGTTGATCGTAGAGCTGTAGTCTTTAACCGAGCTTCTCCTACTATATCTAGTAGGCTTGCGTCGAGGAAGGCGCCGAACTCTAGCCAAAAGTACGTGTGGAGCGCTTCCGTTCTGGGTCGATGAGATTCCTCGCAAGGCTGCAGCTTACGACGGTCTGCCATCCGCGACGCCCCGTGTAGAGTCTCCCACAGGAACCGGAACCGGGCACTGAGCTTCTTCTGTGATGACTGCTGAGGGATTAACAGTCTGCACCTGTCGAAGGGTCCTAGTTCCCATGATAATTCGGTTCTTTTCACGAAGGTAGGCTAAACGTGGACAAGAGGGGGGACCAGCCGCGTGAGACCCGTTGCAGTTGACACACCTCGAGGGATTGGCACATTCCGCTGCCAAGTGGTCTGACTTGCCGTACTTTTGCGAGCCCTTCTCAGAGTGCATCTATTAGCAAAATGGCCCGCTCTTTGACAGTTAAAGCACAGCTTTGGCTGGTCTGGTTCAAGTATCACCGGATGGACCTTAAAACCTAGAAACACTGACGCTAGTGGTGACGGTCAAATGTTAGAATCACCCTACTGGGCGGTGTTTTACCCGCCTGCGTTGAGTGGTAGAGGCGCCGTACGGCGGTAACCCCAACACTACTTAATTCATCTCGTATCTTGTCTTCGGTAAAAGCCACGTTTACGCTTTGGATCCTTGCTCGGAAACTCGTCAAGGCGGGGCAAACAGCTGATACGGAAACTCCACCAAGAACTGTCAGTTGCAACAGACTTTTAGGCGGCTTCCACACTACTAACCCACACGAGAATTTTGCCGTTCCCCTTTGAGATCTTGCTTCCCGGTGAGATGCCGTATATCTCTTTGAAGAGCCTTCCGCAAAGTCACTGGATCTTGAACCGTCTGGGCAGCTCTTGCATATAATAACCTTGAAGGTATTAAGAGACCCCCATGAGATGTCGCTTTTAAGGCCAACGCATCGGATGCTTGACGCTTTCCCGATCTCACGACTGCAGTCCGGGCATTTACTTGGGTTGCCAATACTGCGCTGTTTCTTCTGTCCTGCGTCCAGCTGATCAGGCTCCATTGCGCGCTTCGTAGAAGTCATGCCTACGTGCAGCTGATTCTTCTCAATGTTTATTTGTCCTTACGTATCACACCGTCTGAGATGCACCACAGACGAGAACAGTACATCAACAAAGTATCAAAACAAAGCAGACGGACAGCTTGCAGAACGAAATCTCGAAAAAATCGTGCGTAAGGCACTCACGTTCAGATTCAACGCCGTTTATTCAAACGGTCCGGTCTCCGACAGCGCACAGAAATACTAAGTGAAACCCGCGTCAAGCGATGCACGAATTCGAGACGAGGCAAACGACACCGAGCAAGCTCAAATCCAACACAGATTTCCACCGCAAACAGAGCAAAACACGGGAGCTCGCGGAAGCACAACCACACAGTTCGAACGCTGATGCGAATGCTATATACCTAACAAAGTTGATATATGTACGAAGCAAGCAAACAAACAGTTTTAAAACAACAACAACTTTTATGATGATTAATGATTTATTTGCGGTTATATTCCTTCGAGTGGGGTTCTGCTCGTTTTGTATATAGCATCGACTAAGAGCCTTTGGTCCTTGTTACAGCATGCGGAGTGGTTTGACTGCAGAAGCCATTGCGTGAACCACCTTGTTTCGTTTCTGTCTTCTATATCGGATGGTGCTGTATAGCCAGCTGATGGTTCTGACATTTCGGCAGACCCATCAGCTCGTTGGCGTTGCCCTGTTTTTATGAATCACCTTCTTGTTGGTACTGTTGCTGTTGCTTGCCGTGCAGATTGCCAAGCTTGCCGTGCCTCTCAGCGCAGTCTGCATTAACGGATACGCAAAATATACATTGTTAAATTGAGTTTTAAGCACAAAGCACGTGTAGTTAACCAATTGCCGTTCGATCGTGCCGGGCTCAAGCGTTCCCGCCAGAGAAAGCTTTGAACAAGAGAGATAACACCAATGAGAGTCCAGCGTCGTGGGCTCAATTCTGACACCTCAACCAATAGCCAATGCATGCAGCTTGTAACTGTTTTTCATCGTTTTGTCTTCTTTGAGTTTTCTGATTCTTCTTAATGTGTTGTTGAACTCTTTTTACGCTGGTTGAAGCAGTGTTGACGCCAAGACTCGAAAATGTAATTTTTGAGGAAGAATAAGGTATATTTTGCCACTCTGGACTGTTTATGCTGCCGTTGATTAATTTGCACTTCACGATGCGTTTGGCTATCCCTAAACACATCCTAACGTTCCTGTTGTACTAATGAAAATTCCGTGAGCTTGTCACATGTCGCATTCATTATAAAATATGAGAGGTCGTTTACTATATCGATGGCTACTGGTGCTCCTCGTTGTAGCGTGTCTTGCTTGCGCGTTTTGACTAGGATGACTAGGTCATCCGCGTAGGCGATCGTTTTGACGCACTTCACAAATTATCAGTACACGATTTTAGCTAAGACGTTTCTATTGCCGTAGTTGGAATTTCCGCAGAGTTAGATTAGTATATTTTGTTCTTCTAGACGGTAGTCACAAAAGAAGGCCAGCGAGAAAAGCAGACGTCGCAAGCAAGCAGAAACAGGCGGCCAGCGCCGTCCAACGTATGACGTCGCAGTGCTTGAACGTCGCCAATAGTGCATCTCTGTCTGATGATCCATAGGCCTGAAACAATTATACACATTACATATATATACACACACATATTTTAAATTTCAAATTTGATGTTTGTTCATTAATAAACTTAAATTTCACAATTCTCAAGTTCTCGTAAACGAAATTTGTAAGATGTGAAAGCACCAACATTATCTATTCACATTTCAACATGCCTTACTTCATAACTAACAGTTGAAATCGCTAGAAATTCTCCCAGTCGTACACATGACAACTTTTTTTCAACTAGTTTTGTTATCTAAACTATATAGAGGTTACTTGTAAAATGCGTGATGCACGGTACTGCGGAGCTCATCCAGGACTCATGATCCTCGTGGAGCGACTCTACAAGGGCTTGGCATGCAGAAGGTTTTTCAGTTAGTAAGTTCCGGGAGAGCAGCTCTCGCTCGGTTTCGAAACAGGCGC
>QVRM01000028.1:0-47311 GCA_003439945.1 Dermanyssus gallinae
CCTAACCTAGGAGTCTATAAAAGGACAGCTCAATTGTGGGTTTAAATGTGGGTTGATGACTTCGGGCCTCCGACCCACTAAAAAACAGTCAAGATCAATTGTACTTGGTTTGAGCTGGTCAACCATTTCTCGTTGCTCACTCAACTGGGAACTGCGCAAGCACTATTAGAAAATCGAGAAAGGTGAGTAATCGCGTTTTGACGTTAGTTGTCTTGGAATGTCCTACAGCGCTTTGTCTTGAAAAAACATTTTTGTTGTTCTGAGTCCCTTAGAAGGTGTATCAGCTTTTTAAGGCTGCCATCACTTGCTGTCGTTAAGTCCGTGCGCAACTGATTTCCTTCTGAGATTCGCTCACAATTGTAAGCACGCCCCCGCAAGCAGCTTTATGCGTATGGAAACTTCATTCTGCCGAGCCCAGAGATATCTTCTTCTCGAGATCAAAAGAGCTAATGGCGTGGCCTTTGTTGTGTCTACTACGCTAATCTAGTTTGATTTCCTTGCAGAGTCACTGCTTGAAGAAGCTACGCGGTCAAATACTAAGAGGAAGGCCACCAAAGAAGATCACGTCACCAGAGGCGTGCTAGGCGCAAGCCTAGAAGCATGTCCCAATCAGCATGCGCTGGATAAATACGTAAGTTGAAAATTGACCAGAAAAATTATATATAGCCTCAAACGACTAAGAAACCGCGCCGTTTCTGTTCCGTTAAGCATGCTTAATAGAAAATCAGCAGACAAAATTACGGCAAAGTATTATTGAGTACTGTGTGTGCAAAGATGCTTAATTCGTCCAAAAGCCGTTCTGAAGAGGGAATCGCCTGGTCGAGCATATCTTGTAGATGTTGAGACCGCAAACTATCTAAACTGATTCCACTTATGAAAAGTACACTGGATATGTTCAGAACATTCAGAGAAGACCAAATCGCAAATTTTGCTACGTGCTCAGATAAGTGAGAAAACGTGCCTTTCAATGTAATTGACCACTTAAGTACATGGTAACATGGCATGGTTATTACCATTACATGAGCCTCATAGGGTAAATGTGAAATATGATATTCACGACTGTGTGTGTAAGTTTTGTGGTAAGTGCAACATCTGTCGCTATCGTTTCTAACGTTCTAATATGTTCGGCGTTAGACTCATATTCATTACAGGCGCGTGTGAATGAGATATTGTTATAATATCGTAGCAAGCCATGTGTGTAAATCCAACCTTACTACCAACGACTATGGTGAATAAATATGATCTGCATTTTTTTGGACAGATACAATGGCTAGGTCAGAATGGAAGGGCACGGGTAGGACAAATATGCACATAACCGCCCGTTTTGCCGTGCACGGCTTTTACCGCCTCCTATGCCCAAAATACGCTTCTCATGAACCCTGTGACACATGTGTTTGTAAATGTTGATATGGTAGATGTGTAAGATATCATGGCAGTGAGTGCAAGACAGTGAGTGCAGCGGTCTCCTAGCGATCAAGGCTAGCACGTAGCGACTTCTAATTTTAATATCATTACAAGGCTGTAGTAATATTGACCATACTATTGTACGTTTCACTCATTGGTGTGGAAATAAATTACGCGTATGACTTTGAATTCATTTAACACAGGCAAAAATGGTTTCTACACTTGACAAGGCAAAGACAACTGTTCTGAAACGCTCGAGAGTCATCTTTACAAAAGGATTAGGCTCGTGCATCTTTCAGTTAACATCCCTTTATTCGCAGAGAATCTTGGAGTGCGGTCTAGACTACCATCAATTCTGGCATATACAGCATTTATTAGTGCCTAACCTAGGAGTCTATAAAAGGACAGCTCAATTGTGGGTTTAAATGTGGGTTGATGACTTCGGGCTCCGACCCACTAAAAAACAGTCAAGATCAATTGTACTTGGTTTGAGCTGGTCAACCATTTCTCGTTGCTCACTCAACTGGGAACTGCGCAAGCACTATTTAGAAAATCGAGAAAGGTGAGTAATCGCGTTTTGACGTTAGTTGTCTTGGAATGTCCTACAGCGCTTTGTCTTGAAAAAACATTTTTGTTGTTCTGAGTCCCTTAGAAGGTGTATCAGCTTTTTAAGGCTGCCATCACTTGCTGTCGTTAAGTCCGTGCGCAACTGATTTCCTTCTGAGATTCGCTCACAATTGTAAGCACGCCCCCGCAAGCAGCTTTATGCGTATGGAAACTTCATTCTGCCGAGCCCAGAGATATCTTCTTCTCGAGATCAAAAGAGCTAATGGCGTGGCCTTTGTTGTGTCTACTACGCTAATCTAGTTTGATTTCCTTGCAGAGTCACTGCTTGAAGAAGCTACGCGGTCAAATACTAAGAGGAAGGCCACCAAAGAAGATCACGTCACCAGAGGCGTGCTAGGCGCAAGCCTAGAAGCATGTCCCAATCAGCATGCGCTGGATAAATACGTAAGTTGAAAATTGACCAGAAAAATTATATATAGCCTCAAACGACTAAGAAACCGCGCCGTTTCTGTTCCGTTAAGCATGCTTTATAGAAAATCAGCAGACAAAATTACGGCAAAGTATTATTGAGTACTGTGTGTGCAAAGATGCTTAATTCGTCCAAAAGCCGTTCTGAAGAGGGAATCGCCTGGTCGAGCATATCTTGTAGATGTTGAGACCGCAAACTATCTAAACTGATTCCACTTATGAACAGAATAGACCTAGCGGCCTAATGGGTCTCAGGTACTTCGAACTTATCAGGGTTTAAAGCAGCTGATTGTTAAAAGAGCTATAAACGTTATAGGCAGCCGGGTGGGGGGAGATGGGTATTTGGTCGTCATAAACTAACTAGGGCACGGTACTAAAATGAAGCCATACTATTACAACTAAAAGTAATGCATATGCAAATGCCAACAAAACAGCACAACCACCTCTGAATACTTAGAGCGGAGTTTGTATTAAGTTGTGTCAATTTAAGCTAACGCTAACAATCGATTCAGTTGTTCAACTAGCCTCAATTTCTGCAATCTGCCACAACAGAAACTTGCCCGGCCTCTTGCATTCAGCGGGTGTTGTTGGCAAGTGCTTCGTTTGCACGGCTATACAGCAGGTCCGTGGTCCGAGCCTAAACGTTTAGGATGAGGTCGTCAGCGTAGGCAACAAGGTTAATGCCGGGGGGGGAAGGGGAGTATCCCTCAGCCGCAGCTCGTCGTCGTAGGTTATAATCCATAGCAGGAGGTCAAGTATCGAGCTATGTAGCACCCCTGCAGTCATGTTAAAACGGACCTCTCGGACTGGTTCGACCTGTCATGTAGATAATTAGATATGAGCTTCCGTAGATAAAAATAACCGGGATTAGTAGGCTCGCCCCAGGGAATTGTTAGCGTGTCTAGCATATGCATATTCCGTGTGTTTGTGGCCTGTGTGGTCACAATTACTTATAAGACATTAGTACAAGAGGTCGTGGTAGCAATCTATATATATCTATATTTATATTTATGTATATGCTAGCAGTGTTTGCCAGCATATACATAATATACAATATGTTTAAAAATTTCTTATTTTTCGCCTGGTACGACAATAGTCCATATGCTGTACTTACTCAACGGCAAAACTATTTGCGGAATGGAAATTTGCTTCTACTCAAAAGATGCCCTCTTGTTTGAGCTTGGGGAACGTGTCCAGTTGCAGACTGGCTGACGCTCCAGCGCCACATGGCACCGCACTAAAATACCGTGAGTCACCGCGTACAAGCAGGCCAATGAGTCTAGTCAGGTACTGACTACTATGGCCGCAGCGTCTGTGATTCCTTCAGATGGCTCATCGGCCAGGAAACCATTCCGGCCGGTGCCGGGTCAGATCACGGCCGGTTCCCTTTGCTCAGTGGTCAATTACGTGTGATGAACAAATCACCGCTACTACAACAAGCTGCTTCTAGTTTGTTATTAATATTATTGCTATCACTGCTCGACTCGCTCTATTACCTTAGCGTGGCGCATACCGAGGGGGAACATTTCCACCGAACAGCCGTGTGCAAAGTCAGCATCCATTTGATATCAACCATCAAGGCGAGCTGGGTTCTTTCCGATGGCAACCATTGGACGTCTGGCCTCACGTCGATCGCATTGTCTTGGCCCTTTTTGTCTTGTCCTCATTCAACTTAGAGGTCTCTTAATTTCCTTTCCCTCTCTTTCTCCTTTGGTTTCACATTTTCTCGACCTGTATATGTGCAAGTCCTTGCTTCTGTCCAGGGGCTTTTTTTTTTTTATCTCTCTCCTTGTTTATTGTTTTCCCGATTCACGATGTTTCCTTGCGTCAACTTTTTCCCTGCAGCAAATAACACACGTATCCAGGTCCCGAGCCAATATATCTAAATTGCCACGTAGTATTTTTTAAGTGCGTTTTATTTACAGTATATTATGTGTATTACAACATTATAGTCGTGTAGTTCGTAAGGCTGAAAGCCCGTGTACGCAGCACTGAAACATCCAATACATATGATTTATTTTTCTTTCCATCTTCTTAGCACCGTGTTACCTACATATTATATTTATGTTTAAAAAAAAATAGTAGTTAAAAAATAATAATGATAATAATAGAAATATTAATAGCCAGTAAATATTATTTTGCCTGAGTGTTTAGAGATCTGGCCGAAATATATAATATTAGTGGTCGCTTGAAGTTTTATTTCATGGTCTTTGTGGATAATCAGATATGGCCACCCGCCTCGGCCATGGACAGTACGCTTAAAGGCCGCCAAGTGACGCAATGTGTAGGCCCGCGTCGCTGTCTGATGTGTTTGTGCGTAATGCGTAGTTTTTGAGTGTCATACATTTTGTGTTATTGGAATGTTAGTTTATTCAATTAACCTGGACAGTTGCTCCTGGCTGAGTGATGTGATGTGTTCTCGAATTTGTTTCTTGATTTGTCTAGTGGTCTCGTTTGTTTGTTGTCGTATGTTATCAGGACAACTATTTAATAGCTTAATAAAATGACTGGCAGCCCGTCTTTTCGTGGTTTCACTTTTTATGTTTTCCAAATTGAGGGTGCCATGTTGGCGTGCTCTGGTAAGATATTGGTGACTTGATTTTTGTCTATCTTGTATCTCACGCCCAACATGTGCCTCTTTCAGAAGAAAATGGGAGAGCACTGATTCTGCGTACTGATGTCGAAAAGACAAAACCTTTCCATAAAAAAACTGTCCATAAGTGTTTGCTGCCATTAACGCTGCGTTCAGCACCGCAGACCAATCTTATGGCTTTCTTCTGCAGGACGATTAATGGTTGTAATATTGTCAGATAATAACCACCGTATAGCGTTAGTCCATATCGATAGTAACTCTCCACAAGTGCACGATATACTTCGAGTTTTAGTGCTACTGTTGCTGAGTTTCTTACCTGGCTTAATCACGCCCTTCCTCATTTTCTTGGCAATATAATTGACGTGTGGTTGCCAAGATAGGTTGCTCGAAATCATCATTCCCAAATATTTTATCGTATCAGTTCGTTCGATTAAGGGGCAGTGACAATGCATAGAGCTGGTTATATCGAGATGGTTGTGTAGTTGTATAGAATTCATGTGTGCAATAGTCGGACGACTTCGGAGTTCGAACTGTATAAACTTAGTTTTGCTGTGATTTATTACAAGTCCGTTTTGTTTCATCCACGTCCCGATTTTACTTAAGCTTTGTTCTATGTGTTGCGTATTCTCAATTGATTGTTGTGTATAAATAAGTGCTGTGTCATCCGCGTACATGTATTTAGTAGAGCAGTCTTTTATTTGAAAGAAATCGTTGCAATACAAAATGTATAAAAGAGGACCCATCACACTTCCTTGAGGGACGGCAAAAGGTCTTAAGGTAACTTCGGACGACTCGTTGTTGAACGAGTATATCTGTTTCTGTTACTTAGATATGTTTCTATCACGGTTAGTGCCTTTGCAGTGATTCCCATACGTTGCATTTTATGCAGTAAGCGGCAATGTGGAATGCTGTCGAAAGCCTTAGACAAATCTAAAAACACACCTACTGGCCTGTTACCCTTATTTATCTCTTGAGCTAGTGTTTTGTGCACAGCTATTAACGCCGACTGTGTGCCTTTGCCTTTTCTGAACCCAAACTGATTACTATGTAGTATTTTATTGTCGTCAAGATGTCGTTTTATGCGTTTTACAATTAACGTTTAGATTAGTTTGCCTACATTGCTGAGGAGTGAGATTGGTCTGAAGTTACTTATGTTGTCTTTGCGTCCCTGTTTATATAATAGTACAAGTTTTGATCTTTTAAGTGCACTAGGAAAGCGACCGTGCGTAAATATTGAATTTGCCAGCCTCCAGATTATCCTCGTGAAGATGTCACTGTTTGCTTTAATTATATTGTTGTCATTTTGTCCTCTCTAGGTGACTTGTCATTTTTAGTTTGTCTAATTGTTTCTTCTATTTCCTCTTTTTCTACCGGTGGTAGTGACCGGAGGGGCTCTCGACATCTGTAGGTTGGTAGGTTTTCGTCATCTGTTGTCGATCCATTTGATAGGCTGAGCTTTTCACCAACTGTAGCGAAGTGCATATTAACTAAATCTACTTTTTCCTTTAGTGTTGCTAAGTTTGCACAATTTCCAAGCTTAGTTAGGTCGACTTTGTCAGTACGCTGAGTACCCCTTATGTATTTATTGATTGTCTTCCAGTCTTTTTTTTTGTCACCGACGAATTTAGATGTATAGAAGGCGTCTTTGGTAGTGAATGGAATGGTGGTAATGAATGTGGTAATGAATAGAAGCGTTGAAAATCGAACTAACGATCTATAACATTTATGCGTTATATCCATGATAATTTTTGTGAACATTTTAGTAAGAAATAGCACAATGTCATAATGGAAATACATTGAGGAAAATACTCATGCTGATAATTATATATATATATATATATATATATATATATATACGTTAAACTATAGACTTACACCATAATTTAACATTTACCTACTTACCTCCAATATTATTAGTATATCACTATTTCTGTTGACATCCGTTTACTGCCTGGTTAAAGGGCGTTACGATATTCCATTACTTTTTCCATTCTTGTTTAGATACCTAACTATATAGCGGATTATTTTCTTGTCTTCCCGTCTACTATGTACGCGGCACTCTTTCTGTGCTATTAGGTATTTCTCAGATATCGCACCGTCATCACCGCTATAGGGTACCTTTTCGTCTCTTACCGTCTGCACAGATATTTCCATGTCTCTCACGTGTCCGCGATGCCTGGTTGGTAGTCCGACACCTGCCGCCGGAGCCTCGCGGCAAGCACTTTGTCTCAACGGTTAGGGCGCTCGTTGCAATCGTCAAGTAAACGCAAGGCAAGGCCAATTCGAATGCTTGCTGTCTGGCGGGAAAAAAACAACGCGTGTCCGCCCTACCACGAACCACGAATGCCGACCGTATAGAAGCATGCAGCGTTCGACAATGCTCGACTCACTGTGACTCCTCTACGGCTGGTGCTACTTTCAATGGTACTACGATACCAACAAACCTAGATTAGGCTTGCTCTAGATAAAGCATACATTATTTTCCGTATAAACATTAGCCGTATACGAGCCTAGATTGCTTCTCTGGTGATCTATGTAAGCCATTGTGTCTAGCGTATGTATGTGTGCAAGGTGCCCCAAAGTGAACCCCATCCATGGCTTATACGAGTAGATAGCACATCACTGTGAAAATGAGGAATTATAGCACATTCACTTCGTCGTGTAGGAAACAGAAAATGTTAATTACTTCGACTACTACTACTACTAATGAGAGACGTCGCTTGCCAGAAACTGATAAATATAGGGTAAACATTTATCATTGATATGCAACGCACCCGCATCGAGCTAGGATAAAGACCCGAAGTATCCGCTGGGAGCAAGTCGACACCTTGGCAGACGGCCAAGGAGACGCACCGTCGCACTCGACGTACCTAGAATGGTCTCCGGGACCTCCGGTTGTCTCGATGATGACGACTGCATTCTGGTAGAAGTTACTGGAGGAGGTGATCGTGTCATGCATATATGAGCGCTCTGGGTAGAGGATTCTCTACATGCCACCCTTCGACACGTATGTTTTGTTAAGTGCTCAATTTATTTTTTATTGAGTGCTGTACTATGTTTCAAGTGTGCTGGACCGCGGAACGTACACACGATCTGTTTACATGCCTTCCCAATCGTACTGTGCGCACTGTGTATGCACGAAACATAGCCTAGAATTAAAAATATTTTGTAAGGGCGGTTGTTTTTAACAAGCCTACCGAGGAATTCAAGAGTAAATCGAAGTAAGAGACTCCTTCATCATGGCCTCGAAGTAGTACTACACAGTTCCGAATCGTGAGGTTGTGCGGCGGAACACAGCTTTTAACGGGTTAGAGTCGTACACTAGAAAGTGATGGTTGCCAACTTAGCTTGGTCATAATGCACTTCCGTAAACCTCTCAAAAATAGCAACCATGACTAGCGCACTATTTTTCTATAGCACGCCGCCACGAGCAAAAAAAACACACACAAAATGTGTTTCTAAATAAAATAAACTCTAACTAATATTTCCAGTGTGCGCGAAATCATATATGCATTTTTGTATATATATGCACATGTGTATTGCTTGACAGATGTATAAAAACGAAACCCAATGTAGTTAACAACGAAAAATGATTCATATGACAGACCTTGTTCTGATGATTTTGTTCTTATCGTATATATATATATATACAAGAAGAATATATATATATATATATGTATAAGGTACACAAAAATACCATTAATAGAAAAAGCTTACGAGGTTTACTTGCTGAGAATTACCCTTTCGTATTTACTTTGTTGTATAGCAGAAACTTAACCTATATAAGCCCTGCAGCACTTCGAGCTTGGCTCCCTTTGATGCATAACATAGCGCACTATTTGTTACGCAAGTGAAAAGCAAATGCCAATTTTATTACGACAACGTCGAGCTCCAAGAAAAAGTTGGTGTGAAGCGATTCGACGATTTGGCGGAAGGCACCGTTAGCCAAGTCAAAACAGGTCATCTGCAATTGAAAACGTCTCATGTGTACTTACTACGGACGTCAATCATATCTAATTTCTAATAGGTTGTTACATGGTACAACGTGCGGAAGCAAGAGAAAGAAGAATAGCGAGAGATAGATGAGCTAGATCAAAAAGCGCAAAGACATGCCAATGGTCTTTTGCTTTGCAGCGTCGCCCAAGCTAAGTTTTGCCACCGTTTTATGACTGTCGTGTTTATGGCCGTGCCATAAACCGACGGGAACCTTCTCGTTAACCTTTTAGCCACGCTTGCCCTTTTCCGGTTATGATTATTAAATACAATAGCTACAATTGAGCGAGCAACAAAATAAAGATAAAAATAAGAAACACAAGAAGCTCAAAAACCGGGCTGTTTGGCCGGGGATTGAGAACTGCGAAAATAGGCTTTATGTTTCGTCAGCACCGCGCTATATACCAGGGCATCTGCAAATGCTTTGTCCAAAAACAAAAATCTGTGAACATAGTCTGCCACTCGAAATACCAGGACGTTGCCGGGACCACCCGAATTGCGAAGAGCTTGTGGATGACCCCTATCAAGAACAGTTTTTGTATAAAGCAACAGACAGCGTAAGTTCTTTGCCAGTGGAGAGTTCCAGAAAGCCCTTGGTTGCACTAATTACTGCATGGGAGTACATTATCTTAAAAGAACGAAGCAATATAATGGTGTACGGTAATTAACAGTCAATTTGGGAATTTACGGATTTGAATATTAAGGTCAGATGTGCTGAAAAGCGAAAGTACCTGAGAACCAATGCAGGACTACCGAAGGAAACTCTGTCAATGTCGGTCCTGCAAACTTACCGACCACCATATTTCGTTCTCTATATTCTCCATATTATTATACTCCTTGATATATGCAAGGTATCAGAAAACAAATAGGCCCCATTTTAGGAGACCATCGAACTCACACCAAGCCTCTTCTTCCAATTTACGAGTGAGAGTGAAATTACTAATTTTGGTTATATGGATGTGGCTGGCCAGATATTAGTTTACAAAGTTGCAAGCAAGCGAAGGTAACAGAGAAATTGAAAGTTCGATTGATTTTTCGTTGAGGGGCATCCAACGCTGGCTAGTTATGTTGAGCACAGTTTGCAAAAACTGAGATCCTGTGATGTCTTATATTCGAAGTTCCACGTTCGATACATTAAAATCTTGTTCGACGTTCAAACGTTGAGGTGTGCGGTGTTAACTGGTTCGTAGGCCACGGCTTGACTTGGCAGTGGCCCAGTCAGATCGCCTGCACCTTTCGCTACGACCGACTGATTCCGCGTGCCTGCACGCACCCACATTTGGCGCCGTTTCAACTGTTTGTAAACAATCACTCTGTCTAAGTGACATTCATATATCGAATGCATTGATGACATACATAGACCAACTCACATGTATATATATATATATAGAGAGAGAGAGGTAAGAAAATATTGTCATGCAAGAGCCAACTCTTTTTTTTACATCTAAATAAGGTAACAAGTGAGGTCAGCGTTGGAGCATTCGAAGCATCCAGGATTAAACTTAGAAACAACGAGAATCCTGACGTAAGTTTGGCCGGCTTTAAAGAAGGATTGATGCTGCGGTTATTCAAGACAGTTAACAATCTAGTACAGGAGAATCGAATCTCAGACAATAAGAGCACCATATTTTTTAACGTCTCCGCCTTTGACGTGGATTAGAATCTCTCGTTTAAGGCCAGGCTTCAAGGTGTCTGCACTTTGCTTACGGAAGCAGAGATTGTGACGGGTCTACTAAACCCCGACGTCTAAGGAGCCCTAAGACTGTCTGTTTCATCTGGGGAGATCAAGAAGCTTCTCTCAACAGTGATCTTGACTTTCGACTGTCAACCACCTGCTTCAGTCTTCTTAGGCTATCACTCGCACATGGTGTTTTTGGAACCCGACCAGTCCAGAGTGCTTCAATCCTTGCGGCGTTGGCCACATTGCGGCGAACTTCTCACTCCTTAAAGCTTGTCTTCAAAAGGGGGCATTTAATTGCCGACCGTTTAAACTCTGCACAAATGTGTCAACTGCAGAAGGTTACACGATGCCAAGCCACTCAGCTGATCGCCTTTATTCTGCTTGATAGAAAGAAATCAGATCATGAGGGAAATCAGACTCTTTTATCAGGTTTGTGCTATTCACCAGAATATATTTATTAGCGAAGTTCTAACAGCAACCCTATTTACAGGGCTTAAGTGTCAATGGGCCAATGACTTCATATGCCTTAGTGATGCGCGGCATTGGCATATGCCGCAGTTGGTGCGAGCACGACTCTGCAGCTCCTACTGCCCCGGCCTGAAACAGTGACCAAACAGCGTCTTTAGGCCACGAATGCAAGCCACGCGAACTCGGCTCCGGGGATCGTGTGTATGACTCATGACCGGGGCTCGACCGGGTTGGTCCGGGGCCTAATATTCTATCATTATGAGATGTCGAAAATAGTAAAATCTATGATGGACGCCTTACAGCCCTTATTGACCATGTCAATTGCTAGCGGCCTTAATCGTAATGGCGGATGATTACAACGATTGCATGACATATTGGTGACAGAACCTACACTAGCCATTCCGTCAAATCCTTTAGGAACTGCTGTGCCAGGGTTCACGTACAAACATAACCCTGCGACTACACTGGGCCTTTTGGGGCTTAACAGAGTTACCTGGCTACCTAGTCAAGGCCTCCGTATCGCTGGTCTTGACTTTCGACCGTTAACCACCGGCTGTGTTTTTAGGCTATCCCTCGTACACGGTGATTCTGGAACCCGACCAGCTAAGGGTCTGCTTAACAGTCCCAGAGCTAATCATTTTGCAGTGAACTGCTCCTTCCCCAAGGTCTGTCGTAGCTGCGACAAAGAGGGCCACCTGAATGCCAACTAATAGAACCCACCCAATTGCAGGGGGCATTACGATATCAAGTCAACCAGTTGCCCGTGGTAAATATATCTGAAATTAGGTTCCAAGGCTAGTCCCAAGTCATCTTCTCCCCAGAGGAGTTGATATGTGGGGGCCGGACAGAACCTATGCGGGTCACTTTGTCGGACTTTTAAAAAGTTGTCGGCTTAAGCAGCGCGGTGTTTGGATCGCATAGCTCGAGTGCCGGTCTGGACCTTCCATTACCAAATCTCAGCTGCCCATCCGACGGACTTACCCAAGGCTTTGGCAAAATAATCGACCTATTGAAATGGGTAGTTCCGCATCGAACGTGGTTTTAACCCCCTCCGTCTTATCTCGCCGTTAAAGATTTGATTCGTTCGAGAGTTCACTCAGCGTATTTGGACGTGAGGCTCATCGAAAACACACAATCAGCACGGTTGACATTTCCGTTTTTGACAATCTACGTCTAGGTCAGTGCGTCAAACAACGACCTGCATCTCCTCAAATACCCCTGCTCACCGGGGGTTGTATCTTCTACGTTTATGCTTTTCCGCGTCAGGGCTGTAAGGTTTACATTATTGCGGTTGATTTGCTGCAAAGTGTACACTATTGTGTTATGGACATTGACCGTAATATTAAGTTTTCAAGTCGAATGGTTTTTATTGATCTAGTTATATAACTCTTTTATGTTAGCACTTTGGAGTGAACAATTGTCTCCGCGTGAACGTGTAGTCACGGGTTCTCCAACCCAGGATTAGCCCAGTTCGACAATGTGCCCCTAGATGCTGAATGAATAGATGCTGCGTTTCCTCGTTGAATGTTGGGAGACAGTCTCTGACGCTGGGCCTCTCATTGTTTCAAAAGCCAACGGACAAAATTGGTGCGGATAACCAACGCCAAAGTATTTTCTACATTTGTTAGCCTCTGCTAACCTGGACGCATGAACTGCCTGGTCCGCCCCTGCACCGACTATCGAAGGGGCTAATGAGTCGGTTACAGTTGCGCCCTAAATAAGCATGCGGCCACGCTCAAAGGGGGTTAGAGTAAGACCGTCAGGCCTTTTTCCATCGTCTCCGGATAGGCCCGGAGGTTCTAGTATACACGGAAAGCCAGCAGACCTCAATGCTCGACGGAAAGTGTCATTTAGAGCCGAGTGGCGTGCTCTTCGGCCTGCGCTTAAGGCGCATGACAAGCCATGATGAGCCAACGCGTCCACAAGGTAACTACAACGACATCGGTGAGGAACGACTAGGTCAACACCAAGCCGCAGTCCTGTGCTAATGCGTGTCGTCTCGTCATCCAAAACAGTCCTTATTCGTGGACAGGGTAGATCATGCAACCAAGCTCCAGCTCTTTGACTACTTACGCCTCGAAGACTGGCTTTATCAGCCAAGGTGGGTGCTCTATCGAACAGGCTTGCTAATCGCTTTTCTTGCAAGCGGGCTGTCCAACTGCTTCGCTTACTCCTTTCAACGTGAAGGAAGTCGAATAGAGACGACAAGCTGTCGGTCAACTCTTGTAGTTCTACGCTATAAGCTTCCCACCCATCGTTATCCAATAATGCCCTAACCCTCTCCGCAGCCTGAGTCAATGATGACACAAATTTTCAAGTTAAAACGTGAAAGTTAGAAAAGTGGACCAAGATCCTATGTGTGCGTACTTGTGTCCTTGTAGCTGTCTCAGGACAGCTACATAACGATGGGTGGGAAGCTTATAGCGTAGAACTACAAGAGTTGACCGACAGCTTGTCGTCTCTATTCGACTTCCTTCACGTTGAAAGGAGTAAGCGAAGCAGTTGGACAGCCCGCTTGCAAGAAAAGCGATTAGCAAGCCTGTTCGATAGAGCACCCACCTTGGCTGATAAAGCCAGTCTTCGAGGCGTAAGTAGTCAAAGAGCTGGAGCTCCGCCTCTAATCGGCTAACTCATTGGTCCCAACCTTGTACAAAAAATCTTTTGTAAATTTCACTTCATCTATTTCTGTTCAACGGCCGGGTTTTTCATGCAGGCCCGAGAGAGATAATGCAGAGGATTCCCACCAGGCCATACAGACGCCTGGAAAGCTCTCGTATAGCTGGGTATAGCTGTTTTATAAGAGGAAACCAAAGCAAGGTAGTGCATAAGTTCCATAACAGGCTTTGTTGTGAATTAATTTTGATTATAACCCATTACTATTTAAACCGGTGAGCCACATTGTTACAAGCCAGTGACAGACGCTGTGACAGGCCACATGTGCTGTGTGGCCCAAGCACTGACAGTTAAAGCTTGTAACCGTGATGAAAACGTATGCCTTCCTTTGCATGCTAAAAAGATGAACTCTAAAGCAATTGCCTGAAATCTTAGCAAAACCTGGTTTGTGTCGATTTAGTTTTGGAAAGAATGATTGTGTTTTGGCTAAATCAAAAGGTTTTAGCTTGACTATGCCTAAACGTGTTCGTTAAAAAAGGATGTCGTGCGATATAAGAAGCGCTTATGCTGCTTGGAAAGAATATTTTTTAATTGTAATAATTCACGTTTTTCTTTATCACCATAGAGGTAGCTTTATAAACACATTTTGGTTTCTAAGTTGCATAAAAAAGGTCCGCAGCTTTACTTATTTCTGATTAATCTTTTTGCAACACTCGTACTGCACTAGTTGTAATAGTCAAAAAAAAACAGTCAAAAAAAACTCATTTAGTATGACTACATTTCGTCATACTGAATGAGTTTTGAGTTTTGTTTGACTTGACAGCCGCTGAATGCTCTACTTATTGGGAATTCCCCGCTAAATTCTGTACTGGCGGCTTCTCGATACAACCGACTTACGTAACCTCGTTTTGCATTATTTGCGCTTTTCCAAGAACTGTCGTTCTGCGGCCTCCTCAAATTGACCGGTGAGTATTCCACGAATTATCTAACCGAAGTGTTACATACGGCTGGTTTTCTTGGTTGAACTCTCACCCGAATATTGCAGGAACATCTTCTTATAGATAACTCGAAATTGTTTGTCATATGAAAACTTTTGAGAGTCTAACCTGCACGACTGACTATCAAAGGATTGAATAAATGTAAAAGCCGCTAAGCTATGTGTGCAAATCTCAGTATACTACTCAGCTCGGCTACGTTCTAAACTATATGGCCTTTTTCTCGAATAATTAATTACTTTATTAGTAATTATTAAATGATCTACGTATATTTTTTTCTTGAATAACTTATTACTTTATTACTAATTACTAAATGACATACGTATATATATATGATGGCAATGGTTGGTGGCCAACACTTTTATTCAGACATCTGTGCTCCACGTCTGTTTGTCGGATCTGATTACTACACTTCACTTTGGCATTCACGTTGTTTTAATTGGAAACCGTGAAAATCAATTAAAAAGTCGCCGGTCTAGGTCTTGAACTCACGACCACCGAATGCAAGGTAAAATGGCCTTGCCGATAAGCTATATATATATATATATATATATATATATATTAGGCTCGTATGAGGTAATGTCAACAAGCTAGTACTGGTAGGTGGGCAAAGGCCTTTAATCGATGTGACCAGACACATTGACGTCGAGTAGAGCGTTCATCGGGCTATTGCAGCCAACTATAGCAGTATTCGCATTTCGGTCTGATCTATCGGCAATGCCCTGGGCAAGTGATTACCATGGTAAGGACGGCAACAACAACAACAACGATGTCGACGATGGCCATCACAAGATCTAATTGCGATCTTGGATGGTACGTACGGACTGGTAACAGCAGCAGCAGCAGCCTCGAGGTTTTTCTGCAGGTCTTCACAGTGACCGCAGTGAGGCTGTACGAAGTAGCGGCTTACCATAGGAGAGGACAAGAACGGGACAACAGGCAGCGGCGAGTGGCGATAAGTGGCAGATATGGGAAGACGTGATGACGACCGAGTTGAAGTCGAAGAAGGCTAATGACGATGCTGGTCGCACTGGACGATGTGGTGGTGGTTGTATCTTTAGCAGGGAGCAGCACGCCGCAACTGTGCAACCCCGCCACAGCACGACGCGACACTTATGACCACCTCCATCTGCTCCTACAGCTTGCGCACAGACCCAAATATGGGCTTGAGGTAGTGATGATGATGATGGTAATGATGACTGAGTAACAGATGACGTAGACAAGAAGGCAGAGAAATCAAGACAGGGAAGGAGAGAGAGAGATAACGTGACAACGGTGAGTCACAACGAAAACCGTGTATTGGCGATGTTTGGGCCTCTACGGTCCTACGGTTAATTGCAAACGCCAATGCTCATGCCAATTGAACTTGCTTTTTTCTGTTCGCTATATCAATGCCCATAGAGCAGATACGGCCGCTACGTTACACGAGGAGCATGTCACGACTTGTTAGCCTTGTACAGATGCTTTATTTATATATATATATATACAGTGTGTTTGGAAATGTTTTTTTTAGCGTAGTACGGAATTGTAGAGCTCGTTAAAGCAAATATTTTTCCAATGCAACAAGTCTTGTTTCGGAGTGAGAGTGAAATTACTACAATTTGTGACACTGGTGTTTTTGCCCGACATAGGAGCACAAAATGTGCTATTGCGAGACAACCAGCCCTCCTACACAGAAGCACACGACCTTTATACGTCGCTATACGACAACGAGCAGCCATACTGGGACTCGCCGAGCACGGGGAACGTCTTGTTCTTAAGGCGCGAATTGTAGTCGTCAATGGTTCTCTTGAAGTGACTGCATAGTTCGCCGATCTGTGTCATACCTTGACTTCAACTCTTTAATGATCTCCTGGTGTTGAGATCGGGTCTCCTGCGCTCGATCTTCATAGAAAAGTCGCATTTTGTCGATATCCATCTCGAGCGGTTTAGCAGTCTGCTCGGCCGTCTGAGCACGGCTGCGTTCTCTCTGGCCCTTTTCGTTGGCAGTGGTCACCTGACCCACGTGGGCGGTAGTACAACTTCTCGCATAGTGGCCGCGTTGATTGCACCGGAAACAATGTGCTATGCCACTCTCCTGATCAGCGTTCACGGTTTGGCCGTCATTCAGTGGGGCCAGCTGCGGTTCTGGTTGTCTTTGTTGCTGTTGTTGCGTCAACATCGGGCAAATGTCTCTACGGTGTCCCGCTTGTCGGCATAGATCACAGACCGTTTCAGGCCTAACACCTCCACTTGCGGCACCTCCCGCTCTAGCCGCGCCGCCAAAGATCATAGTCCGATACCGGGTCTGCAATTCCATCGCGTCTTCGATGTCATGAATCAATGCAGACACGCTGCTATGTTGACGAGCAGCAATGCCCTGTATCACGATTTCGAACTCTGGACGTAGTCCGGCCAACACCCTAGCCTTGATTTCCCCGGTCGACATTGACAGTTTTAGCGCCAGCGCTTCTACTCTGCGTGCGAAGCACCCCAACGACTCCTGTCGTTGTTGCGCGCAGGACGCCAACTGGTCTACCACACGGTTTCTATCCAACTCACGCCTAAACGCAGTTAGAAACACTTCCTTCCACGTTTCGTAGGTGTCGCAGCTGTATCCATGCGTCGCGTGCCAAATGCGTGCTTCACCGACAAGCTTGTTCATGATCACCCGACGGGTCTCTCCCCATGACCATCCGCCGGTCTCTTTCGCGATCTCAACAGCCGGATCCATTCTTCCGCTGAGACGCCATCGCTCCCCGAGAACGTCTCCACTTGACCGCTGACGTCGCTAGCCGTCTCGATCCGCACTGCCACGCTCGGTTCCGTCTCCTTCTTCATTGTTAACTGAGCCACCATTGCCTGCGTAGCAATTTCCATCGCCTTCATTGAGCTCATCATTTTGGACAGCATCTCCATAGTCACCGGCGTCTCGCCGCCGTTCGTCGCCATTTTTGCACAGTCACCGGTCTCGCCCGATAACCCTAACCTCTTGCTGCCGCTGCAGCTCTGCGCTCGTTTCTTCTGCGACACGCGACGATCTGTAATCACGTCGACGTAACCTCACCGTAGCAGCGATAACCTAAACAGCGACTGCAGCACCACACTCAGTCCTGTTTAGCACTATTCCACCGTGCGTCGAACGCGCATTTGCACCACCTCGCTGCTCTTCGCCGTGGTCTCGACACCCTTGCTGTGTCTCTCGGTCAACCGGTTTGTGTTATCCGCTCGAAAAACCCCACTTCTGAACTGTAAGGGCCTTACTGGGTTCCTGGGAGGAAAACACGAATAATGACTAACACCACGACTGTAGCTTTATTCTCGTCCGACAAAATGAATGTCAATTCTGCTATAATTGATTCTAGACCTGAGCCTACAATAATTGTCAACAGTAAAGTAACCAAAAATTAGATGCTCTATCTTTCCCTGTTTGGGAGAGTGGCAGGTCTCAGCCCTGCCAATGTGCAATGGCAAGGCCTCCTCCTGAGATCTCAGCCCTGTCGAAGTGCAATGGCAAGGCCTCCTCCTTAGGTATCCGCCTTTTGGATCACGCAGGTCTCGACACCAGGTAAGTATCTATAAATTCACTTTTGCATTGCGGTTGCTGCCAAGTCCTACCTGAAATGGTTTATTTCCTTCTACGATTAGCAGCTGCCACTTTTGCGTGCCATGATTGTAGATTATATGCTTAGGTAGATTGTTTTGCCAATTTCTTTTTGTCCGACCCTATCAGCTGGCACCTGTGTAGGGAAGATATAAAATTTGTTCAACTCGACATGGCCACAGCGAAGTCTCGAACGCCCGCTGCGAAGTCTCAGTCTTCTTCAAAATCGTCTACAGTCAGCGGCGCCAGCTTGAATATAAATGTCGCCGTCATAATGTCCCTTTGGCTAAGGGCGCGTAGTGCGTGTTGCAGCCGCTCAGGCAGATTACCGCAAGAGACTCGTTTCAGTTCTTTAGTCACCTCTCTCTCTCTCTCTGTCTGTCTCGCACTATCATTTCAACTTGAGTGCGCGCAACGCTTAGCGTACCGTTTGCGCACAGCTTCCTAAAACGGGGAAGAGGGGGGGGGGAGGATTTGGCTACCCCCCGAGACAGTTGAAGAAAAGGTAATGGTACCCGGATAAGGAGGCTCAAAGCTACACGTCTTGCGTGACCGGCACGTCTGTCGTGCGAGAATAGATGGTAGCGGCCTCGTCTTACCTCGTCGCTCAGTCGGGGGTTCACGGGCGCGGCCGGAAAAGGTGGGTGGGGGAAGATGGTACAAGATTCCCCGGCGACGACGGAAGGCCTCACCGACTGATGAAGGGAGGACCGTAGTCCTCCCCCCACCGCCAGACCCACGGGACAGACGGAGTGGGTGGGTCTAGCGGTAGAAGTGGTCGACCATCGCATCCTCGTCGTCTGTTCGTCGTGACGACAAATGGAGACTAATTAACTACCGAGATAGCAGCCACCTAGCAGCAATAGTCGTCGCCATGGCCTTTCTTGGTGGGCTTGCTACGCTGTTGGGTAGTACGGGGCTTTGCCGGGCGGCAGAATAGAAGAAAAGACAGGAAGGGAGTCGGTGCAGTGTCACCGCAGGCGAACCGGACGGCCGGCCGGCCGCATCGCAAGGGTACAAACAGCATGCGAACGGTTCCCGGCGAACGTGCAGCCGAGCTGCTTAGGCACGACAACAACAACCCACTACGCTTACTGCTACACGGAACCTCTGGACTCTTGGGAAGAATTTTGCACTCTGCGTGCGCGTCTAGGAACAGCAGCTTTGGAGGACGACTCACGCGTACAAGGGGAGTCCGGCCCAGCAGCTCAGGGACGGAAGGTTACAACGGCCACACGTACGCGGTGACGTCCGAAAGGCAGCAGAAGCACCTTTGCTACCTTTCGCAGGAAGTGCGACAACAGTAGAGTCAGAAATCAAACCGAGAGGCGCAAGACGGAGACTTTGGTGCCTTGTAAGTTGAGATCTACTAAACACATGGGCTAGAAACGAACTAATAGGCGTGAATATTAAAATTATAATTGCATTGTATTGCTGATCTGCAAGTATGTGGTTAAGAAAAATTAACTCACGTTTACAGTAACGGGGAAGGGAGAACACGCCCCATTACATATCGCTCACAGATTATGCAGAATAATCCGGGCCGAACTGCCAGACAAGTGGTTTTACAATGGTATTGCAATTTGTAACATCTACTTGCGCCTACCAGATGTATGTCTATAGTGTGCAAAGACGTTAACGATTCCCATTCGAGCCAAACAACTACTCTGCATCGATTATCCCGGTTATAATTGCAGGATTACGAGTCAAGTCTTTATTTAAGGGTCATATATGCATAAATGTACACTGTTTTCTAAAAAAAAATAACAACTAAATATAGGAATTCGGGTAAGTCTAGACTATTGTACAAATTCACATAGAAAGTAGTTTTTTTAATTAAAAGATCAAGATATGGTCTAATAATCAAATTTCTGGGAAATCCGCCAACAATTCCGCCTGACCCCCCCACTCACCTGCTGTGGCAACCGAGTACCAGAACCCACTGTGGCGAAAGCCAGCTTTCGGTTTTTCGGACAATTGCTTCTGGGCAATGCCTTTCCACTGGTGGTATTTGAAAATACAGTAATTGTAGACACCAATACGCATATATTGAATACACAAACAGATATTTTGCTGCTAAGGAACGTTTTCCGGTGTTATATTGCCTTTGTTGATGCTTCATACATCCCATTTATATATGTGTTTCGAGCGGTTCCTCTCTGCTCTTTTCCAAATTTTCCTCATATCTTAACAGTTCAAACGGCACAGCACCCGGAAAGCCGTCTTTACCTGCCCTGCTACATGTCATTTACCTAAACAGTGCTTGCAATAAAATACACTATTTCACTTTTTAAATGTAACTACTCGAAACCCTCCACTGTGAATACCAGTGACTGTTTTTAAGCCGTTGTTATGCGGGCTCACGGCCACATTTTGATCCGACAAGCGTTCTACCTTATGTACCAAATAGACGTGTTCGGATCTTAAACGTCACTTATGTTGATACCTTTTGCTGTAATTATTTGTACCGTAGCCATGTGGGATAAGCGAACGCCACCCTCAAACTTGATAGTCGAAACAGGTAGAACAAGAGGTAGAAATAGATAGAACGAAGAGTAGATTAGAGAGGCTTTTTTGTACAAAGTCCACGGCCAACAACAGCAATTAACGGGGAGTGGGTAGTCAAAAATAGACGTAGCCGAAAGCTTCGGTTAAACGTCCGAGTTTACGAGCCCTCACTTCGCCTCTGATTTTTGTTACCGTTCGCACGGATTCTGGCGCAGATGTCCGACGCTCTCACGCGGTTTTAACGAGACGTTTGATGGGGCTAGGGCTGTGTCTTCCGCTCGTACTGGTGTCGTTGTCTTTCTTCATTTGCTGGTTCTATTTGTTGCAAGACAAGGTTGTCATTGCCCTACTGTTACATGTATTTGCAGACGAAAACCTATATACATCTAGTAATGAGAACGCGAATAGATGCTTTTAGACGATATCGGCTACAGGCTTGAGGCTGCTAGTGCTTTGTTTGCTAGTTTATCAGAATCGGTGACGTCTACAACTCGTCGTTACCATTTAAAATCATTGTTAATGTGAGCGACACTGTGTTGGCTAACAACAGTATTGAAAAAAAAAAAATATATATATATATATATATATATATATATACAGTCCCTGAAAAAAATATAGGGCCACCCACTTTTGCCACATTTCACGCATTTATTATAACCAAATGTGTAAAGATCACAGTGATACATGCTCACAGAGTAACAACGAGGACTTCTCGACATTTGGGGTCTCGGATTACTTTGAACCACGAGATTTCCACATTTGGCACAGCTGCACCGCGAAAAAATGATAATGTCACTAGCAAGATGCATGTATTAACGAGTGAATTAAACGGAATAACGACATTTGGGCTCATTTAACGGCTCGACAGAAACAAAAGCAAACCTCCTACCAGAAGTTTTTTTTCTTTGTTGAAACGATAGGCTTAGGCTAGCGCCTCATGGGTGAAGAAAAGGCCGATATCAAGGCTTATAAGAACATCGGCCTCTCTAATCGCAAAACTTCCTGTCAATTGGGGCGTTATGCCCAAATAGTAAATAACTTTGTTCATTTAGGTAAAAAAAATACGCCGTAAAAAAGGAGTTCCGGGCGTCCAAATTTTATTTCGGAACGAAACAAGCTGCAATTCTGAAGAAAGCGTCGAACTCTACGCCCTCGGCGAGGGCAATTGCGGCGGCGGCCGACGTGCAAACGAAAGTGCGAAATTGTGCAAAGCTTCCTCAGGAAGACAAATTGGCAAAAACACAAGAAAAAACAACGATTGACCGCTGACCGATGAAAGCTCGTCTTGACTTCGCCCACGATAAAATGTCATGGACCACTGAGTGCCCACGATAGGATGTGATGGACCACTGAGTGACACAGAGCGCTCTTTTCGAATGAAAAAAGTTTAACTTTGATGAATCGGATCGATTTTACTATTATTCGCACGATGTCCGCAAGGAAGAACGCATTTTGTCGAAACGTCACTTAGGTGGCGGTTCAGTGGTGACCTGGGCTGCTGTCGGATATTATACAAAGTCGTCGATTGTGTTTTTAGACGGTCGTGTTTATTCGACGCGATACGGGGATTTGCTAAAAGAGCAATCGGCGCATTTTAAGCTGATGAGATGGCCAGACTTCGTTTTTACACACGATAACGCCCCGATTCACACCGCCAGGCTGATCGGAAGCTGGTTCGACCAACGTCACATTGGATTCCTTCGCTAGCCCGCACTCTTATCTGATCTTAATATGATCCAGAATGTGTGGAGCTGGCTCGAACAAAAAGTTTACACGGATAAAAAACAATTTTCGAGGCTTGGGATGAGCTCTTGCAAAACGGCATCCAAAATTCGTTTAACACTATACCAAACCGCACTTTTGAGGTTATCTGACTTAATGGGAAGTTCACTGAGTACTATGTATAGTCTAAATGCCGTGAAATTAGCCCAAATGCCGTTGATCTGCTTAATTGATTTGGTAAAACAGGTATCTTGCTAGTGGCCTTATAATTTTTTCGCGGTGTAGCTGTGCCAAAAGTGAAAATCTCGGGGTTCAAAGTAATCCGAGACCCTAAATGTCGATAGAAGTATTCGTTGTTACTCTGTGAGCATGTATCACTGTGATTCAAACACGATTGGTTATAATAAATGCGTGAAATGTAACAAAAATGGGTGGCCCTATTTTTTTTAGGGACTGTATATATATATATATATCTATATCCACACTTGTTCTCACCGCTTGCATTCGAGACATTGGGGGGGGCCTGGGTCGCTCACGACGAAACTGCTCAAGGATGTCGGGAAAAGATTGGCGCTCGCTACAGGAGACAAGAGGGCGGGCGAGTATTTACTGCAACGGCTGTCATTAGATGTTCAGAGGGGGAATGCCGCTTCGGTGAGAGGTACCATGGCTAGGTGGACCAGCCCAGGCCTGGACCTAGTGCCTTGAGTTATGCCCCAGCGGGCTGTGCACACGTTCTTACATTACAAATGTATATTTTGCTACACTTAAATAAATGATGATTATATATATATATATCTATAAATATATATATATATATCAATATATATATATATATATATATATATATATATATATATATATATATATATATATATATATATATATATATATATATATATATATATATATATATATATATATATACAGGGTGTTCCTATTTGTGTGTCCAAAACGCTAGGGTATGGTCAAACTCGGTGAGAAAATCATTTTTGCCAATGGGTGGAAGCCGGGAAAACGTTTTGTTTAGGAGTGAGGATGAAATTTATAAAAGCAGTTATTCTGTCTTTTTTCTCCTACATAGTTGTGCAAAATCTACGTTTGCGGGAGAACCAGTCAGCGCACAAAGAAACCCATCATACCGGCGTGTTTGGCGGAAAATTCTGCACACTAAAGTATACATTACTAGCTTGCGTAGCAAAAAGCGAATAGCCAGATTAAGGAAAGTCATAAAAAGTCAAAATGTTACATTAACGCTTTTTTGTGCAACATCGTAATTTTTTCCATTACGACCAAAAATGCACGTCCAAAAGACTACTCTCAGGCAATAGCAGATTTAATGCTCACTACATTCGTACCAAAGTGATGGTGCTGCGTTACGTAGTTGCCAAGTGACTAAGCTTTTTCGTCAGTCATAGTTGTTATGTTTCACGTTGAAGTTTTCACGTCCAGAACCGTAGCATTTTGCCAAGACGTTTCCGCCCCCTCTTTCCATTAGAAAAAATTATTCTCTTGCTGAGTTCTACCAAACCTCAAAATATGTACCTAACTTTCTCATACACCCTATGCAAGTATGCATGCCTTCGCTTTCGATATGACTGTCGAAAAAGCTTAGTTACTTGGCAACTACGTAACGCAGCACCATCACTTTGGTACGAATGTAGTGGGCATTAAATCTGCTATTGCCTAAGAGTAGTCTTTTAAACGTGCATTTTTGGTCGTAATGGAAAAAATTACGATGTTGCACAAAAAAGCGTTAACGTAACATTTGGACTTTTTATGACTTTCCTTAATCTGGCTATTCGCTTTTTGCTACGCAAGCTAGTAATGTATACTTTATTGTGCAGAATTTTCCGCCAAACGCGCCGGTATGATCGGTTCCTTTGTGTGCTGACTGGTTCTCCCGCAAACGTAGATTTTGCACAACTATGTAGGAGAAAAAAGACCCAATAATTGCTTTTATAATTTTCATCCTCACTCCTAAACAAAACGTTTTCCCGGCTTCCACCCATTGGCAAAACTGAATTTCTCACCGAGTTTGACTATACCCTAGCGTTTTGGACACACAAATAGGAACACCCTGTATATATATATGAATTATGAACTGATGCCGCGTTACCTTGTTTCGTAAACGTTGGAGTGAACGCAGTGTCGACTTGCCGACGACATGCTAAATCAGCGGCTCAGTGTGAGAGTTGGGTCTCGACTTCATAGTTTTGACAAAGGCATTTTGGCTAACTTTGTGACCTTGCTCGGAAGGTGTTTTATTTTAGCGCGATTTAATCGAGCGACAATCGGCCAGCACCTTTTTCAGGCAAGCGCTTTCCGAAACTTCCACTCGATTTGCCACAATGCCTCGTCTAAGTGGAAAGTCACCCCAGTGAAGACAGCCAGATTGCGGCTGTGAGGGCGGCACATTTCGAACAGGCTGGCGGACTCACCCATCTTCGGGCGTCTATTAAACTCTCGTCTAGCCCCGTTACCACCTCACACGGAATCCGTTCGTTCGTTCGAATTCGCGGGTCAAAACTTCGCGCTCACGACCCGGCGGACAGTTTTGAATTGACCAAAACTGTCCGCCGGGGCGTGAGCGCGAAGTTTTGCAGCATCGCTGTGCAGCGACAACATAAAGAAGTTGCGAAGATGGCGAGCCGCTTGTAAAGGAATCAGCCCATTAACCAATAACGATGTTCGATGTCGCTAAGGATCCGAGCGGCTCTGTTCTCGATCGAACGAATCGCCTCTCTAGGATAATGCATCATCACCGCAGCTAAAGCGGAGTGCGTGAGCGGCTTAGCTTATGTCGTGGGTACTCAGTAATTAGACCAGCTAGATTGCATGCGACCTTTTAGATTGCCTTGGTGCTTTCACTTGGGTTCGCTGCTCGGCGCCAGGTTTCAGCTCATAACGGCGAAGTTTGCCATATATATATATATATATATATATATATATATATATATATATATATATATATATATATACATGGATATGTTATTCGCTTGTCATGCATTCTTAAATAGACATGTTACCGTTTTACCGGAGCCTCTTAAAGCGGCAGCATAAGCGGGCATATGTATATGTGCATATACATATGCACTTCTTTGGTCTAAGCGCCTTTAATAAAATAGGGTAACTTGTTTACTGAAATAAACATGCCAAACAAATATTATTTACTATATATATATATATATATATACATATACATATATATATATATATATATATATATATATATATACTACGCTATGTCGGACCGCCAAAATCGTCAATCAACATTTTTGATCGAAATCGATTTTTCCCGGCGCCTCTGCAAACAAATCAGCTCAATCGGTTTGCGCATCCTATTCGATAATAATATTTTCGTATAGCATCGCAATTCGTGCGGTAGTGGAGCGTGGACTTGTCGTGATCGTGTTCGCTCGCTCGTTGATTGTTGACGACCTTCGAAAACAATCTTGCCGCCAGTGCCGGGCCATGAGGTACCCCAAGCCATGGGTATTTTGCAGTCCCTTTCCCCACATGAAATCCCTATTCGCTTTGAGAGGGTCAAAACTGATACGAGCCGGCTTGGCTTAGTTTGTCACTGGGTAGCTTGTAGTTGATTCAATCGCCTTAGCTTAACGTTTACCAGCGTGAACAATTGGACAACGTCCTTCCTTCTCTGTCACCGGGCCTATGATGTGTCCCTGATTGCGGAGCCACCATGATCCAATGGCGTTTACAATTCCTATCAAAAAAGCTTGAGATCGCTTTGCAGGCGTTTGTCCTAGCAACAGTTCGGCGTCCGACAACTGTTAGTTTGGCAGCTTCTCAAAGCCTAGTCGTAATTCACAACTTACAACTTATGCCGCGTAGCCCTACTTCCGTCGCTCTGGCTAGAAAGTCGTGTCGGACGAGGTGCACGTGCTGACGCCACGCGTGAGAATGGTTTCGACGCTCGAGTGTTCAACACTTTCCTTCTCTCTTAAAAGTGTAATTTGACCTCCTAAATCGAATACCAATATTTTTAATGAACGCATAATTGTACCACAGACTATATTTCATGTTTGGTATTGAACGCACGAGCCCATATTTTGTGCATCGTCATTAAAGGCAAATATTTCAGTTCCGTTTGGCATGCTTCCAAGTATTGTTAAAATTAGCTCAACAACCACTGGCTGCACTTTAGCTAGCGCGTTGGCAATATACGACAATTATATATATATATATATATATATATGACAAGGCTATGCATGCCGTTTCACCGTTACAGATAAACGAAATGGCACAGTAAAACGCTTATCTCGCGCTTACGTTTATCTGCTATAGGCACAATGTCACAAAATCAAAGCGATAAAAGTCTCGTATATTTCTCGTAGTTTTGCTCCTAACGTATCTAATATCTGACTCGGCGCAAGGGCAGCGCCGCCGTTTGTATATACAGCGAAACCCTTTAAAATGCCATTGGGTTGCTACCAAAGAGTTCGGCCGAGGGGCGGCATTGTATCTTCTTCGCTGTCTGCCTATCCATCCTTCTATCTATCTATCTGTCTGTCTATGCGTCTGTCTCGCTGACAGTTGCTCTCTTTGCGAAGACTTCCCCACAACATCGGGACGTTTCCAGCTGCTGGATATGGCGGCGCTGTCCCCAAATCTGAGGGGCGTGGTTGTTTTCCGTCCATGTCCTTTTGCGTCTGCCTAGACCCAATAAGTGGGGCTCTCTTTTAGACTTCCCGGTTCCCTTTAAATCAACCCACAAACTCATACAACGCCTCCTTGCGTATAAATCTTGACGCTGCCGTCAAGAGGCCGTCGATGTCTCTTTCCCTCTTTGTCTCTCTCCCTCTCCCCCGTTTACGACTACGGGCGGTGGACGCATCCAATTTCGGATGATCTCATAGGGGAAAACGGTTGTGCGAGGTCAGAAGAAGGTCGAAACAAAGAGCTCAAATGTGCAAATCAATTGCTGAATGCTGCGAGATGGGAAAAAAATAAGTACTGTGGGCAAAATAAAGAAGGTTAGACGTCAAGAACAAACGAAGAAGCGGGGCAATCGTACACGGTTCATTGTAGAAGTTTAATGCAAAAGTATTTTCGGTTATGATTTTACTTTTAAAATTAAATTTTATCATCATACGTACATACACATAGATCTAGCTTTTATACTGCGACTTCATTGTACGTTTATGCAACCTAGCATCATCACACGCTGGTTCTTTGTAAAATATACTCCAATCTACTTCTGGTGTAGTAGAAGCGTTTCGATAACCGTAATTACTGAGTGACTAAGAAAAGAAACACGTCATTCAATTTTGTCTGATTACGGATCGTCGCGGCATTGATCGACGACTTTGGAATGGTTAGTTCTTTTGACTAAAACAAGTGTGGTATAGAATTCAAGGCGTGTCCTAGTTGAGGTGTGATCTAAAGCTAGTGCGCAATACGGGTGGGATCTGGTTTCCTTAAATTTCTTGTTTTTTATCTGCTAAATATATATTATCTGCTGTATTATAACCCTCTAGAGTAATACCTTAAGATGTAATCCCGGACTATAACACACATACACCAGTAGAGTCTGGCCGTGATTGATTGCGTGAAAGCGCAACTTTGAATCAAACAGTCTGCCACCGGCTGCCACAGCGGACGGTCGCATCTTCGCTCGCTCCCGGTCAATCGGTGTTGTTCGCTAACAATATCGGCTAAATTGACCGGGAAGCGCACAGACCATCGTGCTAAGCAAGTTTGTGACCCAGTGCAACCCCATCAGCACACCGCTGCCGTCATTTCGTCGAAAATTTCGCGATTTGTGGAACCGTGCATTCATCGTAGTGTATCAACATCGGCGGCGGACCGACCAACCGGTCGGATACTGCCGAGTTAGAAAACCAGTGTTTTTAAGTGTTGTACAGTGTTGTGTGTGTGTGTGGTTAGTGCCCGGTGTATCAGTGCATCATTAGATAGGCAGATCCGGCGTTTTTGGTCACCACCAATCACCAAAAACCGCCTTGTTTCTGTCTATGGCTATTGCTAATGTGCATGTATGTATCCCTAGGGATACATATATAGCATTGTAGTAGCCGCCGCTACCGCGGCCATCTTGGATAGCCGGCCAGCTGGTCACCACGTGGCCTCGTGGCAGAGAGCGGCATTCAAGAGGGAGTGTGTTGTGGGAGAAGTTGACGTGCACATTGCACATCGACATCGTGCAGGCGCGCGCCCGGACCAACATACGGGTGTGACGTCTGCCCCACATTCAGGTACGAGATAACGTGCAGGGCGCGTAAGCTAACCTCACGTCCGCTAGCGCGTGTGCATATGAGCCGGCCAACGCACACAGAGTGGTGACATACATATTTATATATGTATGTAGCGCTCTGTGTTGTGAACCGGCCATAGGTTAACAGCTGCGAACGAGTAACCGGCTTGCGTGTAGTAACAAGGGTGGCCTGTACTGATCGTTGCTTGTTACATACATCCCATGATCACTGTGCACTGGTAATATTAATATATTGTGTGCTACCTATATCTCACTAGATCATAGGGGGGCGGCGCTGGTATTCGTTATACGTATACTATCCGCCCTGTAGAGCAATCTACTAGCTATACAATATATTATTTAGTGCTGCTACATATATACACACACGACAACCAGACACTGTGTTGATACATTGTGACAGTGTACGGTTTGGCACCGTGTGGTCAGGCTAGTTTTTTATTTGGCTGCTAACGAGCAATAGCCAAACACGCGTATCGGGTCCCGCCATCTACAACCCGATACGCTCCATCCACCACATCGATTTTAACACCCACGGAACCAAGGGCTTTTATCCACATTTTATCTTCACTTCCGCAGAAGACGAGGAGCAGGATGGACCCCCGACGACTGACCTGTCCAATCTGCGACCGGAAATGCAAGGGCTGGGTCAAAGTGCGCTTGACAGGTGGGGGAACCCGTGAGTGACCCCGGCCAATTGATCCGATAGGGCACTTGCCACTTCTCCTGATGGCCCATAGCACTGTTCTATAGAGATCTGGGCCATCAGAGAGTGAAGTTTAAGGGGGCAGGTGCGTTTAGTGGGTATGGGTCTCAGCGGCGTAACATCCATCCGCTGGGGTCAAGTCCCACACAGCTCGAGATGGAAACTCCTTCTCGTAGCAGTGTGGAACTGTTACGAGAGTTACGCACTACTGCTACGAGTAGTACTACGCACTACTGGTAGCAGTAGTGCGTAACTGCATTGACCCTCCTCCACAAAAGAAAAAAATATTTAATATTGATAGGGTAGAACTGATTCAACCAACTTGCCTGACGGTGTTCTGCCGGCGACAGCGCTGAGTCGGCTCGCCGTAACGTGTCAATAGTGGGAGTGGGTCAGTGGGCATATGATGGAATACGTTGTATGAAGTTAGCTGTCATATTGTTGACCGAGTTGATATACTAAGCTTCTACGGCACATAGCAGTTTATATTAAGCCTCTGTGCGCCGTTCTAAGATCATGTCCAATTATGTTATTCGTATCGCTTTACTAGGTGCATTGCGGCCATGATACTACGACCCCTAGACATCTGTTTGGACAAGAAGTAGTTTGAAGAAAGTAGGAGCGTCATTTAATGTCTGGCAAAATGCCTGACTTTAAATGGCCGTACAGTTCTGCGTCGTAAAGACCACCAAGTACGCCGGTAATCAAACAACTATTAGGTAGTCCAAAATTAAAATCTAACAAAGTGTTAAATGGGGCCTTGCAGAAATGTGTTTTTGATGTCCGTTTTGAGATGGAAGTATGCCGTGTGACCAAAAATACGACTTAACAAATAATAATAGTACCAATTATCTCAGAAACTGTTAGGCTTTCCCAACGTTATCTGGTGAGTACGCACCACAAAGGGCGATTGCATACGTGGGACGACGGGTCCATTTTGCTCCGAGAAATCGAAAAGTAGCACAATTCCGATGAGCACCGCGATTATGTATGCAATTATATTTATGCAATTATTATTTGTATTTATTTATTTATTTAATATTATGCGATTATGTATTTCCAGTATTTCTTGGCGATTACGGGAATCCGAAGTACCTGTCTTTAAAACAAGAGTAATACTTGGCATGTGCTAGAGGTTTGTTGCTGGTGTCTTCGCAATCTCCAGTCGTGGCAGAAGTACGTAGCTGCAAAGCGGATTAGTGCACATACACAACCTGGACATACGTTTAAGGAGGTTTCACGTGGAAGTCATCGACCTTCGGTTCTATATATGCATACCTTTCGACTAACCGAACCAGCTAGAAAAGCGTCATCTTCGAGGCTGAGTCCAACAAAAACGAACCACTCGAATCGAGAGCACTCGGGAGGGACACCGACAGATAGAGAACAAGCAGACAGAAAATATAGGTGCCGAGACGGAACTGTACCATCGCTAGCTTAAAAGGTACAATGAACAGACAGACAGTCAGACAGACAACTAGAGAGATAGATATACGAGAGACGGGGGAGGAAGAGGCCTCCTTAAAAATGTTGCTGGAAAGTGTGAGACCGCTCGGGGGGGGGGGGGGGGGGGGGGAAGAAGGGGGGGGGGGAAACACAAAACTAGAGAGAGAGCCTTTCTTATGATGGTCCGTATGTCGCACTGCTGGCACAAGTACTACTACGAATAACTACTTTTCCTACAAACTATAGAAGTTCGAACCTAGGCAGGAAGCGATCCAATTCTCGAGTCTCGACGCAGCAGCAGCAACAACAACGACTTTCCTTAATAACTGCTAATGACGTTCTCGTCGTCATCCATCGTTGCCGGCTTCGTCACCTTCAGCCAGCGCTATCCGCTGCCCCATCGACGATATCGTGGACGACTATAACGACAGTGGAGCGGATAGCGACGTAAAGACCGCCTGTGACACAAATCCGTCGCAAACGTTTTGCGCCGACTCGCATCACACAGGAATATATATATATATATATATATATATATATATATATATATATATGTGAAAGCACACACCTAAAGTAAAGGAACCAGTAAAGGATGACGAACCGGCCGAAGTAGAAGCAGACCAAGAAAGGAAAACCCGTCAAAGCAGTGAGCGCGACGCACGCAGACAGGCAGACAGACAGACAGATAGACAGGCGTTCGGTCTCACAAGCGTCGTCGTGCAAAGACGACGTAGCGGGCGATAGTGGTTGGCCGTTGAGTGAGCGCCAAGTCATAGAGTGGCAGAAGCTCTCGACTTTAGCCGTCGACTTCGACTTCGTCTCACTCGCACATCGAACCTTCACCAGCAGTAGCCGCACCTCCTCCTCCTCCTCCACCACCTCCACCACCACTACCGCCACATCTACCACGTCTGAGCCTGAGCGAGCAGACAACGAAAGGATGAGCCAGCGTTGAAGAAGTTTTAATCCTTTGTCCGTGGCGGCTGTGGCTGTTACTGCTGCTGCTGCTGCTGCTGCTACGGCTGTTCGAGCTAGGCATGCAATAGTAGTAGTAGAAGTAGTAGTCGTAGTAGTAGTAGTAAGTAGGTAGCTAGCCTGTGACGAGACTAAGCTGTAATGCTGTGAGAGCGAGTCGAGATTTTCACACCGGCACGCCGATGCCGACAAGCGGATCATCTGTCTGCACTGCCACCCTCACACGGCAGAGCGTTGTCCAACTGGTGACAAGCTTGCCTCACTTATTCCCTGTCACTCAACCAACCGAGACACAACTCACCACCGGTGGCCGTCTTCGTCGTCGTATGATGACGATACAGTCTAGCCGAGAGCGTTCTCCAGTTCGCATAGCCACCCACATACTACAACCACCCATTCCGTATACGTTCCGTACGGACAGAGTGGAACATGACAGGTGCACGGGCCAACTGATAGCGGATTACAATTAGATTGTTATCGGCTGTTGCTGTTGTTGTTGATGTTGATGATGTTCTAGTTATTGTTGTTGTTGTTGTTGTAATTTCTGCTACAGCTGCTGTTGCTATTCCTGCCGCACGTGTACTTTGTGCATGCATGCTTGTGTGTGTGTGTGTGTGTGGACGCACGAATGCAGGCACATATGTATATATTGCGTAAGTGTATATCCTTATCCATTTCTGTGAATCTATCTCTTGTCAGCCCTCCAGTCTCACTACCTTTTGCACCAATAAAGTCTCTGCATATTAAGAAATTGTTAATCAAAAATGATCTAACTGTATTGTATAAAATGCAACTCGAATATCATCAATGACGACTTTGATTCCAACTGGAGCACAGCTGGTAAATACTGAGGACTTGTCCATAGAAAAACGTAGTCGTTTGCAAGGAGTGCGCTGTTGTTATCTTTACTTAAATTTACTTCAGAGGCTGTCAACTGTCTGCCACTCTGGTTGAACACGCCGATAGAGATGCGCGACTAGTTCTCTTCTGCTTGTTTGCGTTGTGCATATTCGAAACACATCAATCTAAGTTTTGCTGTTATCAGTATTATTATTAGCAGTGAAGCAATTTGCGGTCATCTGAAGTTTAAAATGTATTAAGGGATTATTACGCTAATACACGCTCTGGCGCAAACTAGTATTTTTTTGTAGTAAAAGTGGCATCGTTTGGGCAGCTGGTTAGAGACAATATTTAATTGGCTTCTGGTGTGCTTGATTGCAAGTTCAATCTCGTGCGTGTGGGCTAAATACTTCTGGCATTCAAATATATCTGGACTGTATATGTAGTGCTTTCAAAAATATTTAAGGTCTGTAGTTGTTTATTCCACGCTGTCATAAGGTTGTAAGACTCTGAAACAATTAGTGCTAATTACTTACTCAATCGTGACGTTGTGGCCGCGTCTTCAATTGTACAGCATTCGCTTATACTGGAGCAGCGCAACATGGTCACTTTCGATAAGAAAGCGTTCAGGGTCTAATCAGGTCCACTATGGATATTGTGTCCAGTCACTCCATCTCATGGCAAAAGCTCTTTTTCATTTTCGTAATCCTCTTATAAAGAACTAGTAGTTTTAGATAGAATATAAATGAGACAATTTTTGACACGGTAGCTCGAAAGAACGACTTACTTGGTCTAGGGGTTAACTGCTTGCAAAGGCTGCATGCTTCTAAGTGGCAACTAGGTTTTCGAGAGCATAGCATTGCTATTTCGGCTGATAATCTAGATTTTGTTCACCTGGTTCGTCGTTAGGATCTTCTTCGTTTGCTGACATGTGTCCTGATTGTTGCCTTCAAAGAGGCTTAGTTGTCAGGCAAACCCTGCAGGTCGGCCGTGATTTTCCTTGCATGTGATTTTCCGTGTTTTTCTGGTAATTTACAACTTATCAGAACACAATTCTCTTTATTAATAACTTCTTGGTCTCTAACTTGTCTATTACTAACGGGAAGTAAAGTTACGTTCACGTTAGTATATACATTAAATGTATATTGTGGCAGCAAACCAAAGCGAGCACAACGATCGTCTACCTCTGGTCGGCAGGGGCGGGCGTTCTGCATCACCCCGACACAAACGGGCTATTTAAATTCACGGCCCTTGTCAACGACGATCAAATTTTGAAGTACTGTGTACTCTAGCAGTATTACATGTAGTGACAACTGTTCAAGCCAAATATAAAGTCTGCCACACCTCGTGTTGCATCGACTGTTCCGGCAAAGGCGCAAAGGCACGAGGAGCACTTGGCGAGCACTCACGCTAACCACACGGCTTCACAAAGCTTCGCGAGGCATTTGTGTTGAGACGCCGAATTAATTGGTCGAACGTTGAAAATATGTATGGGCACCAGCAACAACTAGCAGGTTAACTACAAGGGGTACTTACGTACTTACTAGGCTGGTCTGAACGGTGAAAGTCAGTCACAAACGCCATCCACAGAGAGCTCGCTTCGTTCGAGCCCAGTTCGCACCCTGTCTCCCCAAACAAGCGAGTGACTCTGCACCCTGAATAGCCGCACTGTCTGTTTGACGTCGGCGTTAACGCCACGGACACTCGGCTTTTAGCTTGGCTGCCGGCGTGCAGCAGAAAAGCTAGCGGGGATTAGCACCGCTGAAGGCCCGCCTCAACAACAACAGCAGCAGCAGCAGCAGCGTTTGCTTCTATTCTCAAGCTATCCTGTCTCTCTCTCTCTCTCTCTCTCGCTTCCCTTCTCCCTCTCCCCAGCCTCTCTCCTCACGGTCATCCCCATAACCCAAGTTAATGGGTTGGTGGTACTCGACGAACCCGCGCTGGCAAATTGGAAACGTAGAGTCAGGACGCATTCATGCTCCGTTCTCGACCTGCAGTCACCAGATAGAAATATGAAAAGTTGTTGTTAGAATTACAGAGGCAAGGTATAGCCATAGAAGGTAGAGTCGACAGAAGAACAGAAGAAAATAGGAAGGCATTAGCAGCAGTAGGCGCGGAGAAGGCCATGGTTCGAAAACAGTTGTGCTGATTTATCGCACACGTCTCCAATGTGCGGGACGTCGTAGACAGGCTGCGTGGAGGCCAACTTTGAACAGCGAATCATGCAGACCCGTGCCAGGAAACCGCCATCACTATTACTGAATATGTACATAAACACGCCTAAATGCGGACGCTCACAGACGTGTCGAGCATCTGTATTCGTGTTTGTGCGTGAGAATACAACATGGTGGCTGGCAAACGTCGTTTCTCTAAGCCCGGTCATCGCCCTGTACGAATGTCCTAGCTTTAGTCCTAAACGCTAGCTTGTGTTTTGCAAAACTGCAGACTACCGCCAAGGGACAAACCTGCTTGCCTCTCTCCGATGGCTACAAATATAAACAGCGGTGACTGCGCTTGAGCTGGAAGCGTGGCATGAACTTCATCGAAGCACGCAAATTTAGTAAATATATATATATATATATATATATATATATATATAGAGAGAGAGAGAGAGAGAGAGATATTAGGGATAGATAGAGAGCGAAATAATCTAAGCGGAATCCTCGTCGAAGGTAAACGAGGACGATTCATGCGCACTTTTGCACAGGCTAGCCCAGTCTATGCAAAAGTGCACCTTTTAGATAAGAGCTGTATAACAAATGCTTGTTTTGTCTAAATCAGAGGCAACTTGGATTCTGGTAACGATCTTGACGACAACGACTAAACCCGGTATCTAAATGTATAGCTCTTCGACAGCATATTCATGTTTCTGAACTGAAGAGTCTGCAATGAATAAAAAGCAACCTTTACTATGCGTGAATACGCAGAATCATAAATACATTATCATGCAGCACAAATCGATAGACAGATAGAAATATAGGTTTCTTTTCTTAGCATTCGTCCTGTTGTAACACTTCTACCGCGTAAGCAAAAGGCAACGATAAACGACTGAAACAGTGTTTCGCGAAAAGATTGTTAAATCTTTGCACATAGTCGTTGTCAGTACAATCTCCATGGTTGTTTCGTTGAGTCGCCGTCTAGGCCATCTACGGGCCTAGAACTAGAAACATTTTAGGAGGTTGTTTTTGATTCTAGACTATCCTCTGATGGTCATTACTATTTAGTCCCACGGAATCGCCGTGTGGCATATCTTCCTGTCATTCAACTGTCAATTAACCTACCACTCGAGCTTCTGTTAATCATTTGCGATCTGATCGTTCCGCAAGGAAGAGTAGCGTGCCTAGCTGTGCAGGCCAGATAGTGGTGATGTTGTGTGGAGATCTGTGTATAGCCTCGTAGTCTGTGTGTAGTTGAACTACCGCACTGTATCTGCAATCATTTTCACGGCTGGCGTGGGCCGTTACCAGCGTTGCTGCTGCATTACCAGCGTTGCCGCTAAAGTGTCGTTATCAGCGTAGCTAATGTCAGCAGCACAAATTCACCCCTCCGCCGGCAGTACTCTTACGGTCATATTCAGTCTGACGGGGTCGCTGCTAACGTCCTAGCCTATAGAATTGGCTAGTCTGTGAAAATAGTTTTTACTCAATATTCTTTTTTTGCATAGGGAGCCTCTTGCAAGTTCGCGATATGTTGGATACTGGACCATATCGCTAGATCCTCCCACGTAAGGAGCCAGAAAAGAAGCATGGCGTTCACCGAACTAGCTCCAGAGCGAACAGCCAGGCTAGGATAAGCAGGCCTCAAAGAGTGCAGACGAGGTGACGAACCATGTTGACCCTGAGTTGGAAGGTTACGTCAGACACCAACAATATGCAAATCGTAGAGAAGCCTTGCACGGAACGGGTGAAGATTCTAGCAAGAGACGTAATACGGTCAGAGAAAGCAAGGTGTGCTGATGGACGGAAACGAGTTTCGAGAAATAGACCGAAGGAAACATTCTCTAGATAGGAGTCATAAATGACGTGATCGCAAGCTGCGAGATTACAGACGACATGAAGGATCTCTTGGCGAGGGAATAGCCAGATTGTACATATAGCAACGTCTTCAGGGGCCGGCCTGGTGGGAAGTTGACATGCTACGTGGCTCTAGTACGGCCGCACGGCCCGGCACAAGTAAAACAAAAGACATGCCTGAATACATAATCCTGTAGTACCTAGACTTTCAGCGTGTGGGTCCACTTAGGGCACACGATGGCTCACTTAAAACGCCGTCTTATAAAAACGTATATATTTCGTCAGTCCCTACAGACCATGATACCTAGATGGAGCCAAGTGATGGCGGTGTGGTTTAGGTAGTTAGTGCGCAATCCCTCCCTGACTGTTAAGGTGTGCTTAAGCGTTCGGTCGATTCCGGGTGTAGGATCTATATAGTACGTCCGAGCCGGATGTCAGGAGTGCATATGTAACGCAAAACATGTCGAGAACGGATTTAGTTTTGTGCATGGTTATTCTCTTGCTTGTTAGTCATACGCACGCATAGAGCAATCCACGGCTACTACTGCATGTCAAACGTATTGCCTCCAGCAGAGACGGTGCTGAAAAGTGAATAGTTCAAAGGATTCGATGAGACCCTGGGGAATTAGCGACAGCAGCAGCAGGATAAAACAACTGATTATCATGATGACCGTTGTTTGTAGTATAAGAATAAATCAATCAATCAATAACCTTCTCTACGTGCGTCTGTTAGCGGAACGGGTGGTCGGATTCTAGGTTTGTTTATCTTCGTGTTGGCTGTACTTCGATTGCTGACTGGCGCTGATTCTCGCAGTTTGCTGGGAGCAGAAGATGAAGGAGGGCGAAAAGAAAGTAGAAGAGCGCCGCGAACGCAAACGATAAAGGCTAGTGGTCAACTACAGCAGCGAGCCTATATGAAAAGCAATTTTGCCAAACGCAGTGACAGCATTGGCTGCAGCCGAAGTACTGTTTTCCCGTTTTTACTGACACTTACTAACATTCAGCAACGTCTACATAGACAACAGGGGACAGCGGCAGTAGCAACGGTAGTCATAAGGAACGCAACTGTAGTAACAGTGGCAATCATTCGCGCTGGTTATCATCTACCGTAGTGTCGCCGGGTCGATCCGTATTGTTGCTGATCGAATTGTATTTGAGCAGCAGTGCTAATTTAGAGAATAAATAAAGGCCGTGTGCTGCCACAAAGGACTGTTAGGGAAAAACTAGATATCATTACAGGTCGAGCCCGGTGGCGTGGTGGCATGCGTCTGCACCTCGCGACCAGAGGAGACACCTGGGTGCGCGGGTTCGAACCCCACCGTTGCACATTTGTATTTATGGGGGTCCGTCTATGAAGCAATGTGAAAAGCAGTCCCATGGACGTTAAATCTTGGTTGAGAGTCAGCCCATAAAAAAAATTTAGATATCATAACAGGCTCGTCCCTTAAGAGGCGAACATTCGCGACGGAATTGCAAATTTTGTGTAAGTTACTAAATTGGAAAAAGAATACTTAACTGGTAGCTAAAGTGGTACGCGTAGTGCTGATTTGCATTTTTCCTTTCCTCGCTGGGGCTATTTCGTTTTTGTTTCCGCAACGAAGTGGAGCCGTGGTCGTTTAACTTATCGTTGCCAGCAAATAAAGACGGTCTCTCACCTGCTAGGCATTTAGTCGTCACAATGACTACGCAAACTAGAGATATAATAATAGGCTTTTCAATAACTTGTGAAACATACCAACAGTTAATTTTTCATTTTTTTAATAGCTTAAAATAATATTCTCTTCCATGGCCGCTTTCTTTATCGCCTAGTGTTGTAGACTTTAGTTAAAATATAAAGGGCGAGGGGCTCCTTACAATGATGTAGCGTTCAAAAACAGATTTCACACGAATTTTGCTCCGAAGCCGCTATGATAAATGCTACAAATAAATGATAATAAAAACAGAACGAAGAAAGGAATAAACCTACTTAAGAGGGGAAATCCTTTTTGACAACGAGCAACTTTCAACTGGCTTGCCTAAACATTATCACTGCTTAACAGAATGTTGTGAGCGCATATTGTTATGTTATGTTGATTGGCTTTTCTGTAGCGCCACGCTGGAGATACCTACCTCTCCGGGCGCTGTCGCCCTCGATGTTGCTGGTGTCATAGCAGTTACCGCCGAAGATGACAGAGCTAGTCGGCTGCATTCAGTATCAACAGCGACAGAAGCAGCAGATGCCGGAGAAAAGTCAGCCGCCGTCCTCGATCGTCGTCGGAGTGGCTCGTCCGTCGCGTGGGGTTTTCTTGCCCGAGCCCGAGCTCAACAACCTCGACAATAACAAACGCACAGCTAGCCATTCGCCCCCCCCCCCCCGCGCTCCCCCGGCTCCACGCACCCTCGAGTAGCCATCGTTTCACCCACCTCGTGGTTGCGACGACCTACGCCCGTTCATCTGCCGCCATCGCCGTTGATGTTGTTGCTGACGTTAGTGATATATCTGTCCGTATATATATATATATATATATGGCGACGTACCGTCTGTGGACAAAGTGGCGCCAAGTGTTCGGGTCATTTAACTGAGTACGAAACGTCAGTGTGTCGAGCCAGCCACGAACTTCCACGAATGTGTCTGCGGGTGTCTCTTAAATTTTTATGGTCTCAGATCTCTTCTTTCTCCCTCTGGCCCAGCTGACAATGACCCTTACTAACTTTCAACTGTAAACATTTGAATGCAGGCCTTGCGGCACATGTTTATGGTATTCCACAGGCAAGTGCTGGCGAGAGGTGCGCGTAAAGCCAGACACTGTCGTTGGTACCTGAACATATATATATATATATATATTTATATGTGTGTGTGTGTTTTTAGGGTGCGTATCGCAAATACAATGAATAATTACATAAATTACGCACGCGGACAATTCCGTTCTCTATAAAGGCCGAAGGTTCCACTTCTAGCAGGCGCTAGCAATGTTTTCAGCTGATGCGAGGGATCTAGCCGCGTAAACCTCGCTATTCTGAAGCGAGATATAAGGCCTATAAACCTCATCATCTTGTTTATTTGCCAACCAAGACCCCTATTGGAGGAGAAATTAGAAAGTTAGAAATTAACTAGAAAACAGTTTACGATCCCGGAGACTCCAACGTATCTCCAATTTACTGAACAATATGAGGAATAAACAGACCTTGCTCCACAGCTGTACAGCACGGTTTAATCTTCGAGTAAAAGAAAGTACGCAAAACGAATATACAATTTTTTTTTCTGGTACGTTCGGCAGTCCATGCATTTCATTGTGCACTCGATCGGACTGAGGGTTTCCGCGAGACAAGTGACACAAGTGGCATGTGTAAATATTGTGACCGGCTGTGTGCAAGATACCATATTAGTAAGTGCCACCACCGCAAACCGCAAACGGTCGAGGCTATCTTTGATCCTACCGTAATACCATCGGCACACCGTAAGCACTGTGAAGTGGAGTTCAAATTACACCGAAGATAAGAAATGGCCACACCTATATTCTAATCAACCCTCTCGCAATAATGGATGTCCATATATTGGAACGAGCGCTACAAATGGCTTACGGCGCAGATGACATAAACTATATAAAAACAATTAAGTGGTCTATCCACATGGCTGCAAAACCAAAGAACGTGAGACTGCAGAGACACAAGCCGTGGTTTGACAAAGTGTCGACAAAAGAAGAAAGTGATCTGTCTGTATAAACCCACAACATCAACTGAACTCCTACAACTGGCGGAATTAAAACGAATATTTAGAAACATGAAGAAAGAAAAGAGACGGCATTACGAGGAACAACAGCGCATTGGGCTAATTTCGAAAAGCGTGCGGAAACCATGGCTACTTCTTCCAAGGAGACCAGTGCCTTCAAACCCCTTGATAAATGACGAGGACCCTACTTTACAATATTGCCAGATCAGGACCTTTTAGAAGAAATTGTTCATTTACTGAGAACGAAGTCAAAGCCGCAATTATATCGAAGCAAAACGGGAAATCAGCAGGACCTGATCGTATTATTAATGAACACCTGCAGTCGAATATTGACGCTTTATGCCCTATGGTGATAAAACTATACAATCAATGTGTTCGACAAGGGAAAATTCCTGATAAGTGGCGGAAAAGCTATCTACAGCCTATATTTAAGCGAAAGGGAGGTGTACTGACCCAAATAATTATAGGGGCATAGCACTTACAAGCGTCGTTTAAAAGATATTAACATCGCTCATTGTTAGTCGATTGAACCCTTGCGTAGAAGACAAAATTCCGGCAGAACAATTCGTTTTTTTAAAGAGGCGATCGACGTCAGATATAGTTGAATTAGTTTTAAATCATGCATCACAACGTCTCTTTAGCAAGAAAATGACATACGCTGCGTTTATAGATTTTCAAACTGCTTTCGATTGCCTGCCAAGAGACCGTTTATTAGACACGCTCCGCAAAACATTTTAATATAACAGGCCCCCTTTTTAATCTCGTTCATAATATATTCGCCCACAATATAATTTGGGTAAAAACGGCGACTACTATGTACAAACGCCCGTAACACAAACCAGCGGGGTAGCCCAGGGAGACTCAGCTAGTTAATTTCCTTTTATTTTGTATGTAACTGGACTCGCAGACTTACTGCGTAATCTTAAAGCCCATTTTGCATTTTATGCTTACGACCTGGTCATTTTAGCAATATCTCGTAACCATGTACAGTTTTACTTCAACAAAACTGCAAAGTGATGCAAAGAAAACAAGCTCAAGATTAACGTTGAAAGGTCACAAGTTTTACGCTTTAGCAGAGAAGGATCATACGCGGCCAGGGATCATGATCTGTTAGTAAATGGAAAACCACTCAAATTAGTTAGTCACTTCTCGTATTTAGGCGTCACACTCTCTTTTAGCTTTCTTTTAGTATGGCTCTCTTTTAGAAGACATCGTGGAGAAACAAGCAAAAGCTACATCTGCAATGTTTTTGTTAGGCAATATGTATGGTGTGGACGTAAAAACAGATATAAACTGCTTTAAAATCAAAGTACTCTCTGTAGCAACATATTGCCCTTCTACAATTGCACCATACCTGGCCCTTAGCCATTTAAAGCGTCTAGATAAGCTAAAAGCCAGATATGTTAAGCGTGCTTTGCGGCTTCCAAAGTGCGCGTCGGCAACACTTGCCTTAGAGATGTGCGGAGAGAGAACACTTATCGAAGACCTAGCACTTAATAACACACCATTTACAGCGCATATTTTAGACTCATATCAAGCCGATAGAGAGAACAGAAATTTACAATTTGTAGCTGAGAACTATACTGGTGGCCCAGCCTTTTGTTCACATAGATGGATAGGAGCCATGCAAAGGAACCGCTCGCTAATCTGCCGAATAACCTGGCTTGGGTACCACCATTACATATGCATGAAGCAAAGCTGTTTTAATGTTGAAGAATGTGTTTGTAGCTTTTGCGGAGAATGTGATATTGGACGCTCTCATATACTTGTGTGTGTGGAAATTTGCGGAACGTTCTTATCATCCAAAGTTAATGCATATTGTGAGACCAAAAAGTCACTTTGTGACATCTTGTCAAAATTGAATCAGCTGTCTACCAATTTTGTGGTGAAAGAAATGCTGAATTGAATTAAGTGCCACGCAATCACTTGCTACATGTGTATTTTGTATTGTGTGTTTCTAACTTTCTAAGTGTTGTAAAATTGGAATGAAAGACATTTGGCATATATATATATATATATATATATAAATATATATAGAAGGCGAATACTGCCGGTGTGCAAACGTATTGTAAATAATTAATAAATTACCACAATATGTTATATATATATATATATATATATAGATATATATACATATACATATATATATATATACATATATATATATATATATATATATATATATATATATATATATATATATATATATATATATATTTACATATACATTTATGTACATATGTATAGGCTCCGGGCCAAACGGCTTGCTACGACTGACCGACAATCGTCAACGGTTTGTCTCATTAGCTACTGTACTCACGGGCAGTAAGTACAGCCCGATGAGGCCAAGCTGACGAGGGCGGCGGGTAGACGCGCTTAGACGCGGTCTGACTCAGCGGGTTAGAGTCAGGCAGAGCCGACGATGCTTAGTACTCGGAGCACGCAGCGGTCATCACGTCACGACATCACAGGGTCGAGCGGCGAGTGGTTGCCAATGTGTTGCTCTATCTCTCTCGCTCTCTCCCTCTCTGTTGGACGGGCTGCTGGATCTTCTTTCGCGCTGCAATACGAGGCGGCACTCATCGGCCAATTCGTCGACGGGGGTTTCGACGTCTCGGGGGGTTTCGACGGACACAACTGCCCAACTGTAGGACGATGCGTAGTCACACAGAACATAGATGGCAACAACAATTACAGTTTCGACTGCAACAACAACAGCAGCTACGACAACAACAACATCCGCTACGACGCCAACAACAAAAACAACAACAACAACGACGACGACGAAGAGAGACCAGTAACAACATCTGTAACAACGCCGACAGTGCAGGCAGTGATGTCGCAGTCGTCGTCGTCAACTCCTATTGCTATATCCGCGGGGTGTTGTGACTGTTGTTGCCGTAGCCAACCGTTGCCGCTTAAACATCTATTTTTCAGATAGACTCAACTTGCGCCTGTGAGCGAGTGGCGGCGGGTTGTCTGTCTGGCTAGCTATTATTCGGATGCTGGCCATTTCAGACATATAGACGGACAGGTCCCGCAGATTCCTGTGGTCGTTCGTTGCGCCAGCTTTTGCCGGAATTCGACCAAGTGCGTTCGAGAGACGAAGAGCGCACTCTTTTCACCCACCTCACTCACTCAGTCACTGACACCCATACGAGAAGGCAGAGAGACTGCCAGCTGGGGGTGCCACAAGCGACGGCAGCCCAACGAACGCGCTCAAAGACGGGGGGCGGGGAGGTTAGGACGGGGGGGGGGGGGGCGTTAGTGGCATGCGAGCTTGCCAGACAGATGCCAACATGTCGTCGCGACCGCTGCTGGTCTCGGCTAGCATAAGGTCTCAGACGCCGGCCTCTACGACGACGCCCCTCCGATAGTAAATCGCTCCGGGCGGTCGACGTGGTCGGTCAGCGTGAGGGGTGGCTGGCGTGGGGGAGCAACGACGACGCCAACCGACGGCAGCCCGAAAACCGCCGAATGCCATAAGCCATAGGAATGCCGTAAGCCAGTCGTCCTCCCCCCCAGAACCCCGGTGTAGGCGTCAAAGTCGCCGTCGGGTACAACAGACGGGCCGACGCGGACAAGTCTGTGCCGTCGCTCTGCCACTATGCATCTGGGCTCCGACTGGACTGTAAAAGCCCGTTAGCGGTAGAGCTATAGAATCCTTCGGAAGGTTCTCGTCCGTCTCGCCCCGAGAATTCTCCTATACACCTCCTCAATTTTGTATCTGCCCTTACGTGCCCGCCCCCCCTTTCTTTTTGCCGTCTATAGTGTGAACCGTCGGGCTAAGCTGAGCTAAACGAAACCATCGTCGTCTGTTCGTCAGCAAACCAGTGAACGAAAAGTCAGACATACGAACATAATGTCAACAATGTGCATGTAAGCGCATTATTGGTGGTTCGCGCTGATTCCGCTTGAGTTCAGATGACAGCGGAAATCGGTTTCGGCATCGAGCGCCTCCCCAGACGCACCGCTATACGCCTCCGCCTCTTGGCCCAACTTGGATAGTTTTCTCGACATGCATACCCATGTGCTCTCTGCATCGTTTAATCTAACAGTATATCGGATCAAAGGAAGATGAAAAGAGCGCGCACACTGTTACATTTGCATGAGTACTGTTTATTTATTGAAAATAAATCTAGACCATAATAAGATATATATATATATATATATATAATACAGGGTGTTTGGAAGAGTTTTTCATCGTAGTAAGGATTTGTAGAGCTCGTTAAAGCAAATATCTTTTTCAATAGAACATGGTCTCTGAGAAGATGTTTCGGAGTGAGAGTTAATTGCTACAATTTGTGACACTAGTGTTTTTGCTCGACAAAGAAGCATAAAGTGTGCTGTTGCGACATGAAAGCATAAAAATTCTGCTTCTTCCGAAGAACGTATAAGGCCGGTCAGAAGATGCGACACGGTCGTTTAGAAGAGAATCCGCCAAAAATGAAGTGCTTTATTTATGATCAAAAGAAAAAGATACCTCAAAATCATTACGCTACGACCACTCACGGCGCTCAAAACTAACGTTCGGGGCAAATACACATTTCGTGACGATCACTTTGGTACCAAACTTATAACAATGCAAGCTGTGGTTGCGGAGTAACTACGATTTTTCGGCTGGATGTCGATATTAAGTGCATGTAAAATGACTGTGCGGCGACGTTCACTACCGCCGAAGTGTCGCGCGACAGCCGCAGCGCGTCGCCGCACAGTCATTTTACATAAACTTGATCTTGACATTCCGCCGAAAAATCGTAATTACTCCGCAACCACAGCTTGCATTGCCAGTTTTGTACCAAAGTGATCGTCACGAAATGCGCATTTGTCTGAATGTGTTAGCGCCGTGAGTGGTCGTAGGTAATTATTTTTAGGTATTTTGCATGAAGGCTAATAAAGCGCTTCAATTCTTGGCGAATTGTCTTCTAAACGACCGTGTTGCATCTTCTTGACCGGCCTTATACGTTCTTTGAAAGAAGCAGAATTTTTCAGGAGTACGACGGTGTGCTTAGTTTCTATCTAGGAGGACCAAATTCTGGGTTTTAGATGCCGAAGGTTTGCGGCCCGATAAGGGCAAAAGCGCGACAGGAAAAGATAACCAAATATGACGTCGAGTTTCTAAGAGCGGCGCTCCTCGACCCGCAAAAACCTTGCAGATTCGGATTCATCACTATCTCTATGAGTGGTGTATGGGACTCCGAATCTGCAGTAACGCTCTTGGGGCTCGGCGTCACGAAGAGGAATCTTATGGATCTTACCGTCTTAACGTTGCAAGGGACCTTGAGGATATATCGTTCGCACCAAATTCATAAGAACGGGGGCTACCATCAAGCAAGGACACGGACAACTGACCCTTAACCTTACGTGACACCTTTTCACCAACATTTTTATTAAGCCGAGTGTGCAAACGTATTGTAAATGATTAATAAATCATCACAATATGTTAATATATATATATATATATATATATATATATTGCGGAGCTTAAAAGATACCAACCTCATCAGCCAAATCATTTGCGCTCACCATTCTTTCATCTTTAAATCTTGCAGAACGCGTGTTCTGCAGGTACAATCGAGTGGTTTAAATCATTTCTATTCTCAAGATTGCAGTCTAGAGATAGAATGAATTATAAATTAAGATATTTCCACAAAAAACACCGTAAAGTGGTTTCTCGTGGAAATCTGTTAATATTGGAAATCCGCAAGGATCGGTGCTAGGGTCTTTTTCTTTTTCTTGGTTCTCGTTAATTTCATTTGCTGAATATTGAAAAAGAGAACATTGGCAAAACGATAGCTTTTGCCGATTGACACTAGACTTTTATTTAGGGTGACTCTCCAGCCCTCGATATAACGCGCTCACTATCCCAAGTGAAGGAGGTAATCAAATCTGTTATTATTTCGGCCTCGTTGTTAATGCTAGCAAGACTATCTCACTCTGTTTCGCTCTCCTCAACTAAAGTTGCAGGCGGATCGTGATCGGCTTTCTTCAGATTCGGTCTGTAAGTTTCGTCAACTACTAACTGTTTGGGCCGCATCTTACACGAAGGTTTAAGTGGGCGCGCTTATATTGATCATATCACACCCAAATGTTATGCAGTTAAATCGGCCTTGCAACGCTTGCGTCGTATAGAAGTTCCATTGGATGGTCTGATATTGATCTGCAAAACGCTGTTTTGCCGGTACTCACGTACGGCAGTCCTTGTGAGTATGTGGTTATGATCACGTTCTTCATCAGACTCAGGTCATGCAAAACGATGCCTTGAGGGCTTTATTTGGGATGATCTGTTAGAGATATATATTGTGATTATGAGATCATATCCCGATTCGCTGTAGGGCGCTTAGGGCGACCGTCTACATTTTCAGTTTTTAGTTATCATTTCGAGTTATATTGTCTGTCAAGTTATAGCCCAGTGTACTCCTTTGCCTTATGTGTCAGTATCGCCATATATGGTATAGGTAATAACTTCTGTTTTTATTATCTTCTTTTATTTTCATCCCAAACCCTTGTCTGAATTGAAAAAAACACACATATATATATATATATATATCTATATATATATGACTTATTTACGCTGCCCTATGCCGTCTCTGAACTCACAACTTATGGCGAATATCCGTTTATCACTTTCATACCGTTCCGTCGTCGATATATATATATATTCTCACACGCATGCCGAGGCTTGAACATGATATGGACCAACGACATTCGGCGCATGATAAGAATGAGCAATTGGTCCTCGTAACAGACCGTGTGTCCCGTTCGTCACCACGT